>LBNU01036680.1:41845-89118 GCA_014162995.1 Artemisia annua | reverse complement strand
TTTTTTTATTACGATATTAAGAAAAGTTATGTTGATATTAAAAAATTTAACTTTGATATTAGTAAAAAACTTAATATCATGTTTTTTTTTATTACGATATTAAGAAAAAGTTGCGGTGATATTAAAAAAAAATAACTTTGATATTAAGAAAGTATGATATTAAGTTTTTTTACATGTAAAAAAAATATTGTGATGTTAAAATTTTTATAAAGTTTATATGATATCAAGGTCTGATCTTGATTTTTTTACAAAAGTCAAGATCTGATCTTGACTCGAGATCAGATCTTGACTTTTGTAAAAAAATCAAAATCAGAGCTAATATTAGTTTAAAAACATAATATCACTGTTTTTTTTATTACGATATTAAGAAAAAGTTACGGTGGTATTAAAAAAATTCACTTTGATATTAAGAAAGCATGATAATTACTATGATATTAACAATTTTATTAAAAAAAATGTATTTTGATTATAAGACTAACAATGATATTATAAGACATTAAGTGATATTAAGTTTTTATACTTGTAAAACAAACAGTGGAACAAAAAAAGTAATGGTGATATTAGTAAAAAACTTAATATCATCATTCATACGAAAGTGATAGTAATAATAAAAAAAAGGATACTATGTGATATCAAGATCTGATCTTGACTTTTTTACAAAAGTCAAAATCAGACGCTAATATCACATTACCTTTAACGATGAAAACGATTTTTTTTTTNTATATATATATATATATATAAATATATATATATATATATATATATAAATATATATATATATATATATATATAAATATATATATATATATATATATATAAATATATATATATATATATATATATAAATATATATATATATATATATATATATATATATATATATATATATATATATATATATATATATATATATATATATATATATATATATATATATATATTGTGCATTTAAAAGTGTATGCTGTATGAGACGGATGGAGTAGTTAGTCATTTTATTATGATAAACTTATACTTTTTTTTAAACCATTTAACCCTTCCTTGATTATCGGAGAATATAAGGAAATGGTAAATTGGTCACAAAATGATATAATAGAAAACATTCAAAAGCATGGTTTATATGTATGCGGAAAAAAATGGCTACATGTAAATCGAAAAAATGACAAGTTCACTCATTTTAAGACAATTATCCTTTTTTCATATTCATGCTCGTAAATCATGACCATACAGATCCCCGAAACTTTGCTACCCTCACTTAAGGATTGCCATTCCCATCACTAGTACACAAACCATATTTTATAACGGTTATTTTGCATTTTTTGAAACGGTTTTGGACCGTTGAGCGTACTAAAGGGGTTGGTTTTTTAGAATGGTTTTCGCCCGCTTTAAATAAATTTATTTTTTACAAACATTCATGTTGAACCCTTTTAAAAAGGTTGTCAAAACTAAAAAAAGAAATGGTCATTGTGCACTATTTAATGTGTTCACATTACAAGTTTTATAGGTGTTATTGTTGTTGGTCAGTGAGCAGCCGAACAATTTTTTCCTGAAAGTATTTCAAAAGAAACACAACTTAAAAAAAAAAAAAAAAAAAACTTGACTCAAGTTGAGGGAATGTGAGCCATTGGATTTGATCCGATTCCAAAATTGTTTTGGAGTATTACTTTTAGGAACGTTCATTAGGAAAGGGTTCCAACAATACTCGTTTGGAAAGGTTCTCCTGTAGGTGTTCTAAAAGATGTTCCCAAAGAGAGTGTCTACATGACAACATTGGTGGACATTGTGAATAGATGTGTTACTTCAGATCTGAATTGTGGATCAATGTATCCTACATTACAGAAACATGTGTATTACATTAGAGAAGAGTCAAAAGAAGACTACAATACTATAACTAGAATATCAAATCTACAACACATAAAACACAATAAAGAAACCCACAAACATAAAATGAAAGAATGATGAACACATGTAAAATTTTGAGGTGTATTTAGGGATTCTTCAAGATCTGCAAAAAATAAAACATAGGAATAACATTAGATAGTTGTTTTGGGGATAAAGAAAGAGAAAAAATGCATTGTTGTAGACATAAGAAGGTGAAAGAAAAAGTGTAGAGTTTATTATATAAACAAATACGGAGTAAAAGATAAGAGAGAATGAAAGATGAAAAAAGATGGGACGGAAAATTCCCGCTTAAAAAAGAAATTTTTTGAGAGGGTTTACTATTCACCGTTTTAAATAATGCAATGCACAGTTATAAATAACTTACTATTTACAACGATTTGTGATATAACCGTTCTAAATAATGCTTTTATATTTTTTAAAGCGGTTAAATGTAACAACCGTTTTAAATTGGCCGTTCTAATAAATGCGGCCGTTCTAATAAATGCTTTATGTAGTAGTGCATGGTGAAGGTGTATTGAAGACCTTGGACATCAAGTTGCTTGACAAAGACAATTACCAACCCTGGAGGGACAAGATGATGGAATTTCTTGATTCACGGGGAATGAAAGGTTTTATTGATGGTACATTTAGGGATCCTGGTCGTCTTCCAGGGGAGAGAGGAGATGAATTTAGCTGGAGCATGTATGAATTTATGAGGATGATGTATTCTGAGAAATGGAAAAGTTTTGATAAACAAGTCATGGAATGGATCATGGATTCACTAACTGATATATTTGAATATATGGTTCAAGGGATGGAGACATCAAAAGAAATGTGGGACACGTTAGAAACGTTTTTCACTACAGGTAAAAGCTTCGTTTTTACATAGAATAAACAAAGGCCTCAATTTGTTATAGCTTTAAAGGTTAACAAAATAATACTCCTTCCTCCCATTCAGCAATAACAGTATCTCAAATGCAAGGAGAGTAAAATTATTTTTTATTTTTTGGCGAATGACTTATAGATCCTCAAGTTATTGATAGAATACCCGACCTCTCACACAAGTGTTATTTTATAATAAAAAAGTGTACCCAGAAAAGATTTTACATGTGTAGCGAATTTTAGAACAATTATCTTACAAAAAAAAGTCATTTAAGGCTAAATGTGTGTCATTGTCCTAAGTGTTCACATATCTATTTGGGTTATCTCATAATTAGCCTTCATTTTCTATTTTAACCAATTTTATAAGGATTTTTGTGATTGAAGATAATATTTTATTGGTGGAGAGTGAAGTTAGCGAAATTTTTTAAAATTTTGTGCATTTTAAAGGTGTACACTTTATGTGCGATGGATGGAGTAGTTAGTCATTTTGGCATTTTATGTGAAACTTATACCTTTTAAAAAACCATTTTACTCATCCCTGATAATTGAAGGGTTGATAAAGGAAAGAGTAAATTGTTCGCAAAATAATATAATAGGAAAAAAAAAAAAATAAATAAATAAAATAATCAAGAGTATGATAATATAAAAGTGGGAAAAAATGGCTACACGAAAATCGTAAAAATGACAAGTTAACTCATTTCAAGACAATTATCCTTTCTTTCATGTTCATTGATCATGCAGATACCGGAGCTCTGTTAGCCTCACTTGATTATAGCCTTTCCCACGGTTACCATGTAATGAACACCTTTGACAACAAGTTGCTTGGCAAAGAAAATTACCAACTCTGGTGGTGGGAGATGATGGAATTTCTCGGTTCACAAGGACAACAAAACCCAATCCGGCCTAGGCAGGGTACGATGGGTCTCGATTCAAAAGGAATGAAAGGTTTTATTGATGGTACATTAATAGATCCAGATCCTAAAGGGGAGAGTGAAGACAAAGATGTGAGGATGTATTCTAAGATATGGAAAAGGTTGGATAAACAAGTCAGGGAATGGATCATGGCTTCACTAAATGATAGTATATTATATTATATGGTTGAAAAGATGAAGACATCAAAAGAATTGTGGGGCACGTTAGCAACGTTTTCCTCTAAAGGTAAAAAGCTTTGTCTCTTTCCACAAAATAAACAAAGGCTTCAACTTATTTTAGTTTTACATGTTAACAAAATAATTTTCTTTCCATCCCTCAATAAGAGTATCTTTAATGTAGAGTAAAGTTATTTTTTGGTAGATGACTTGAAGACCTTAAGTTATTGATAGAATGACTTGAGGATTTACCCGACCTCTCACAAGTATTATTTTGTACTAAATATTGTACCAAAAAATATTTTACATTTGTGGCGAATTTTAGAACACCATTTATCTTACAAAAAGTCATATGAGACTAAATGCATGTGAATGTCCTAACACTATGTTCTCAAGTCGTATTAATAAAGAAAAGGGAAATAAAGTGAAAAGATTTACTCCCACACTATGTTCTTGAGTTTTCATAATAAAGAAAAAGGAATTAAAGTGGAAGTAAAGTTAGTGTCATTTGGATGAATTTGGAAGAAAAGTGTTTCTGCCCATTTTTGGAAAGAAAGTGTTTACTTCCATTTACTTCCCTTTTCTTTAATGAAATAACTCGAAAACACAGCGTAAGTGTTCACATTTCTTTATTGAGTTATCTCATAAGGCTAGTGATATCTACACATATATATTTACTTCATACACATAAAATATAGTGAGAGAAGTGTGAGACCATTAGGTTCATACAAGTAAATTTTATGTGTATGAAGTAAATATATGTGTGTAGATATCACTAGCCATCTCATAATTAGCATTCATTTACTATTTTAACCAATCAAAAAAGATTTCCGTGTGTTTTATCCGTGAAGATAATATTTTATTGGTGGAGTGTAATCGACGGAAATTTTTTATGCGAGACGGATGGAGTAGTTACTAGTTAGTCAGTTTGTCATTTTCGGATATTCTTATTCACACTTGGTAAAAATGGTACCCCTCAAAAACAATATTCGTAAGGAAATTACTAAGTTCAAATTTGTTACTCATTTCGTCTCATAAAAAATGTTCACTTTACTATTTAGATTTGTTTAAAAAAAAGGTGTCCAATTTATAAATATGAATACTGATTATGATTGTCTTTCGTCTTTTGTCATTCTATTCAAACCTTGAATCAATTATTTATTACCAATTTTTTTTAAATAAGTATGATGGCCAAAAAAATGACTTTTTATCAATTAAAACATGCATTAATTACGCAGTACATGTGACACAAACATGAGGGCATTTCTGTCTTTTCTTATATTTTGTTGATAGAAAGACAATTAAAAAAAGGGTTTTGCTAAACAATGCCCATTGGGCAATTGTTAACATAACAAATATAGAAAAAAAAATCACTAATTATTGTAGTTCATTTATTATGCATTAAATACATAATTACTTTAAATATGAAAATAATATATTATTTAAGGTAATTTGTATGTTCATTAATTGTGCATTAAATAAATAATTACTTTAAATAAAGTATTAATGTGTTATTTAATTTGGCTTAACAATTGCCCATTGGGCATTGTTTAGCAAAACTCTTAAAAAAAATCTAATATCTATCTTTTCCTCATTAACACACATACACTGTAACAATTCTCTCTCTCTCTCTACAAACATCACCTATCACCACCATCATCAAAACCCATCACAGCCATCACCGTAAATCTACAATCAGCCAACATACACCATTTAAAATCCATACCCACTACCATCATCTACACCCGTCACCGCCAAGGATGATTGTGAATATTGGAGGGCTTGCACCCACCCATGTACCCTCGCAGCAACCACCACCCCTCGCAACCACCACCACGACCCCCTAGTTGTGTGAGTGTAGGGATGAGCACGGTACCGATCCCGTACCGATCCCGTACCGAATTAGTGGTACCGATTTTTTCCCGAGCAAAATTTATGGTACCGGTACCGTACCGAACGGGATTCGGATACCGGTAGGTACCGGTACCGGGAAATCGGATTTTTCCCGTTTTTTTTTCAGGAATTTCCCGATTTGGTACCGGTCCCGTACCGAATTAGTGGTCCCAATTTTTTTCCTCCTTATTTCGTAGTACCAGTACCGTACCGTATATCGGGAATCGGTACCGTTTCGGTACGGTACCGGTACGGTTCCGGTTCGGTTCCGGGATTCGATTCGAAATGCTCATCCCTATGTGAGTGTGTAAGTGAGTATATGTGTGTCTATCAAACATAAATTATTTTGGGTTCAGATCTGTGTGATATGAATCTATAGATGGGTTTTGATGCTTGTATGTGGACCTAGATTTTGTTATTAGAGTTGTGTTCTTGTGTAGTTTTATTGTTTATATCTCGGTTCTTGTTTGTAATTTGTGGCTTTCATTTGCGTTTTTTGGGAATTTTTTGAATTAAGTCTGTGTTCATAGGAATTTTTTGAGGTTTCTGGGGTTGGGATATAAACAGGGTAGCACATAACTAGAGTTTTGATTTTTTTTTTTTTTTTTTTTTTTTTTTTAATTTAGGGAATTTTGGAATTAAAAATTTTTAAATTATAATTTCAGGAAAATTCTAAAAAAATTAATAGATAATACAGTTATAATTATCAATTTAAAATAATGTTAAAGAGAAATAAAGTGAGGGTGTCTTTGACATTTCACTTAAGCTTGACATGCTTTTAACAGTCAATATAACGGAAATATTGGTCAAGGGACCACACCCGTTACGGGTCGAAACCATGGGGAGAGGACCGGGGGAAAAAGTTTAGGGACCATTTTTGTTATACCCAACAAACTACAAGGACGATTTATGACATTTACTCTTAAATTTTTAAGACTTCTTAAAATAGATTTTAAGCAAATACAAGTAAAAAAACATAATCTACAAGTATGTAAAGCACAAATCAAACTAAAAAAACACTATTTCTTACATATAATTAATACATAATTTAAAACACCCAATAATCTACAAGTATGTAAAGCACAAATCAAACTAAAAAAACACTATTTCTTACATATAATTAATACATAATTTAAAACACCCAATCACCAATATATACAATTACCTAAGAGTGAAGGGAATGATAACGCCGAACCGGCGTTATCGTCTACATGGCAACAATTCAACGGCGTTTCCGCGTTATTTCCATTTCAAAGGTTCTTGCGTTGGGCTGGCGTTGGTTTGCACGCTAACACCACAACGTGCATTACAACGGCTAGGACAAGTTTTCGAAATAAACAAAACAAACCCCTCCCACTATTATTAGTTACAACGGCAAGTTTTAAATATATATATACATACATATATGTATGTATGTATGTATGTATGTATGTATGTATGTATGTATGTATGTATGTATGTATGTATGTATGTATGTATGTATGTATGTATGTATGTATGTATGTATGTATGTATGTATGTATGTATGTATGTATGTATGTATGTATGTATGTATGTATGTATGTATGTATGTATGTATGTATGTATGTATGTATGTATGTATGTATGTATGTATGTATGTATGTATGTATGTATGTATGTATGTATGTATGTATGTATGTATGTATGTATGTATGTATGTATGTATGTATGTATGTATGTATGTATGTATGTATGTATGTATGTATGTATGTATGTATGTATGTATGTATGTATGTATGTATGTATGTATGTATGTATGTATGTATGTATGTATGTATGTATGTATGTATGTATGTATGTATGTATGTATGTATGTATGTATGTATGTATGTATGTATGTATGTATGTATGTATGTATGTATGTATGTATGTATGTATGTATGTATGTATGTATGTATGTATGTATGTATGTATGTATGTATGTATGTATGTATGTATGTATGTATGTATGTATGTATGTATGTATGTATGTATGTATGTATGTATGTATGTATGTATGTATGTATGTATGTATGTATGTATGTATGTATGTATGTATGTATGTATGTATGTATGTATGTATGTATGTATGTATGTATGTATGTATGTATGTATGTATGTATGTATGTATGTATGTATGTATGTATGTATGTATGTATGTATGTNAAAAAAAAAAAAACTCATACACTCATATTCTCACAAAATCAAAACCATGTCGGGACGTGCGTCAATCAACTTGGAATCTATGACTGTCGAGCTTCGTCTTAGACGGGAAGCTGCCCAAGTGGCGTACGAAGCGGCTAGGATGAAAGATGAGACGGCTACGCGTATGGAGGAATTTAGATTTCTCGGTATGAAAATGAGTGACGTTGATTTAGATGAGGCGTATTTCATCAAACAGGAAAAACAAAGAATCAAAGAGAAATATAATTTGCAACGTCCGCCAACCAATCCAAATGATAGCGACTAGTTTATTATGTATTTTCGTATGTTTCATTTCGTAATTTCTATTATGTATTTTTTTTATTGTAATGTTTTTATTTTCTATTGTAATGTTTTAGTTTTATTAATAAAATGTTTGAATTTTAATAAATGAAAGTGTTGAGGGTGAAATTTGTAAATTTGTAAAAAGTGGTGTTATTTGGTGTTATGATTTCCTGGTGTTTTTTGGTGTTATGTTATTTGGTGTTGAGATGATGTGGCGCTGACGTGGCACTGACGTGGCGCGGTGTTATGAAATAACACAAGTTATCACTCCCCATACTCTAAGCATAATGTACAAACCTGTGACTAAATTTTCCGGCGAACAAATGTTATTTTGTTTTAGGCTGCTGGATTCAGATTTATGTTTTGGAAACTTAATTAGATTGTACATTGTGGTTAAATAGTTGTATATTTTGGTTAAGGGGTGAATTAAATTGTGTATTAATTGTATGTGTTGAATAGTATTTTTTTAGTTTTGTTTGTGCTTCAACTACTTGTAAATTATGCTTTTTCACTTGTATTTTTGAATGAAATGGTGTTTTTAATAATGTATTAATTGTAATATATAAGTGGTGTGTTTTTAGTTTTATATGTGCTTTAGATACTTGTAAATAATGCTTTCAAGGTTGTATTTGCTTAAAATTGTATTAATGGTGGTCTTAAAATATTAAAGAGGAGGGAAGTGCCTTCCTCTATTATAAGTAGTATAGATATAACTAAAAAACATTATTCAACACATACAATTAATACATAATTTAATTTACCCCTTCATTAAAATATACAACTATTTAACTACAAAGTACAATTTAATTAAGCATTCAAAACATAAATCTGAAATACTGCAGCCCAAAATAAAATAACAATTGTTCACCGAAAAAATTTAGTCACTGGGTCCGCTGCATCGCGCGGGTGCCCTGCTAGTTAACAATGACTTTTTTAAACATCTTATAAACACATGTGGAAGGTTGGTGAATATGAGATCTTAGAAATACTATTCTAATCTTTTTGTTTTAGAGTTACATGTAAAATTGTAAATAATATTCGAAGGATAAAAGTTTTGTTGTCTTTTTTCAATTAAGGTTTAATCCAATGTTTTAATGTTTAACAAATATTTTACAGACATGTTTATTGTTTAGCATATTATCCTAATCAAATCAAATATGATCGTATAACGCAGAAGAGTTGGGGCCACTTGACAGCAATTCTCTTTTAAAGGTAGAGAATGATGAAACCTACGTTGAGTGGAAAAAAAAGACAGAGTCATTTCTGGTAAACAAAAAAATGGGAGGTTTCATTGATGGTACATTTAGAGACCCCTCAAAGATTTCACGTAGTATAAGGCAGAAAGACAAGGATATTGTGAAGGTATATTCTGAAGGATGGACACTTTTGGATCAACGTGTCATGACACTGATCAAGTCTTCACTAAGTGTCATACTGCGGGATATAGTTAAAGACCTCAAGTCATCGACAGAAGTTTGGCACGCATTAGAACTTCTTTTTACTACTGGTACGATCATATAATTTATGTGAAATACATATATGCTATTGCTTATTTTCTGAATATTCAAATTACATGTATAAGGAGTTTTTGTATTATCATTGTCATGGACACGAGTATATATATAGTTTCCATTTCATTATAAAATAGATGTTTTGTTAACGCTGAACATTGCATAAATATATAGGTTATCCAGTCCATATTCCTGTAATTGAAGCCAACTTTCTTTCTATCAAGTTATCCGGTAAAGAGAACTATATTCAGTGGGCGCAACAGATAAAGTATCTTCTGGAGTTGCATGATCTACAAAATCTCATAGATCCCCTATCAAGGCTACCACCCGCCACTTTTGAGAATAATCATAATTGTTGGAAAGAGTATAACCAGCTTCTTAAGGGATGGATCTTTAGTTCACTGACACAAAATGTGATTGATACAACTCTTACCAGAATCCCGACTGCAAGAGGATTGTGGGGGGAAATAAAGAATCGTTATGGCCCTTCGGATGTTGAGTACACCGATTTGAAGGGCGAATACAGTTATGATGTCAGCTTTAATTAATGATAGCTAGATTCCTATTATTATTTCTTTAATTCTTGCTGCTTATTTCTTACTCGGCTCGTCAATCTTTTTTTGTGCCAATTAACAGATCATGAGAATTACACAGAACTGTATGCAGCAATCATAAGTGGTGATTTGCAGGCAACTACACATGAATTAGATAAGCATGGACATGATGTTGAACTTACTGAGGACGGCCCTACACCACTCCACGTTATAATTGTCACTCGAAAACAAAACTACGAATATTTTGAGAAAGTCTTGAACCATGTAGTCGGAAAAATCCGGGCCGAGGCCGGTGCGTCCACATCCACCTCCACGAACCCCATACTTGTTAACTTGGTAAATAGAGATGGAAGGAACGTATTGCACTGTGCTGCACTGGTTGGCAACCTCCATGCTGCAGAGAGATTGGTGGACAAAGACCCATATCTGTTATTCAAAGAAGACAATGATGAATGCTTGCCTATCCATGTAGCTATCTTTACTCCTCACAAAGATACTTTCCGATATCTTCTTATTGAATCAAAAAAGCGTTCAAATATACTCGCCAATGTAGATATTACCGAGTCTTTTGGGCTTATCAACCCCTTTGAGGGTAAACATGGTGTTAGGCTTCTCAATGCTGCAATTGAAGCAGGGTATATGGGTAAGTTAATTATAAAGATCGTATTGGAGTATTGGACCCTCAAAAAAGCATTTATATGATGATATTTTTATCTAGGTGATGCCTGGTGGTCAGGAGTCCAACGAGTTTTTTTCATAGATGCAACGGGTCCCATCACCAGTCTTGTGTCNAAATGTGACATTTGTTCAAAGAAAATGAGAAATTGCGACCACTTTATTTTCGCTAATTTTTATCAGGCGAATTCCCTTTCTAATATATTATGTATTCGTTTTGGTTTTGCAGAAGTAGCATATCAACTGATCAAGATGAAGCCTGACATTGCTGCAGAAAATGACGGGAATAGCTTTAGAACTCCATTGCACAGAATAGTGGAAAACTACGACAAATATTGCAGTCTACCTTTAAGATGGAGAATTTTCGATCAAGGTAAGAATCATGCATCATAAACTGAAAAAACGAAACAATTTACTGTTGCATGCATCCATCTACTTCATTTGAAGTATGATATGATACATTTACAGTGCATCAGTCTTTTTGACGAATTACCTTTTCTTACTAACGATCCAAAAATTATTAATCAGGAGATTAAATATATATTGTATATGTTTCTTTCTATTAAATTGTTTATATCAATCCTGTTCCTTTATTTTTTTTTTTTTTATTTATTTATTTTTTTTTTTTAATTAAATATTTAAATGTGTATTACAAAAGGTTTTATATTTTTGTAAAAACTGTTTTCTAAAGAGTAGATGATATGTATTACAAAACCTTTTCTAATACGTATGAAATAGAGTTGTCAACGCTGTTTTCTAAAGAAGATTATATATGTTACTTAAAGTAGATGCATTTACCGCATTTTCACCAACCTATTAAATGCTCAACACATGTAAGAGTGGTGGGTGCAATGCGCGCTTGTAAGTTTTTTAGGCCATGTCACCTCAACTTCTACCCTACAACACCACTATAACATAAACACGCTCTAGAGTTATAACTGCTATAGGCGCTAGGGGGTCCAATTTTTATTTTATTTTCTGTTAAAACAAGCACATTTATTTAATTAAAAAAAAAAATACAATACATAGAATAGAATACGACATTTCGATAAAAATAAAAGTCCAATACATAAAGAAACTACATTTCGTTTTCTTGTTGTTCTTGATATCGTTGCCAAAGATGATCCATAAGATCATGTCTAAGCATGTTGTTATGCACGTCTTTGTCACATAGTTCCTTTTATTTCTTTCTCTGTGTGTCGCATCTCTCGACCAATGTATGTTGCATATTGGCTAACATATACCTCGTTAAATTCACTTATTTAGATTTTTTTTTTATCTTTTAGTATCATGTTATGCAATATGATGCAACAATATATAATCATACGTATATTGCTCACCTGCTAAGCACGTGTGGGTTGTGCTATAATCCCCCAACAGCCCGGAAGGACACCAAAAGCCCGTTCTACATCTTTTCTTTATTGAAGGACACCAAAAGCCCGTTCTACATCTTTTCTTTCACTTTTTTGAACCCTCTTAAAGTTTAGAGTTAATTACTTAAATGGTCCATGTGGTTTGTCGGGTTTAACGAAAATGATTATCGGACTTTTTCCCCGAATCCTCTCCTCATTGTTTTGACCTGTAACAGGTTTGGTCATTTGACCAATACTTCTGTTAGTTTGACTATTAATCACTTGTCTAAAAATATAAAATTACAGAAATAGCCATTTTTGCTCTTGTATTTACATAAAACACCAATAAGGGTCCATTATCCACCTTATTTCATCATCTTCAACTCAACCTTATTTCATCTTCTCTTCATCTTTAAAATTTTTAACAACCCCTTCCATAATCTAGCGACCACCATCTTTATCTATATAACTTATCAAAACTTAAAGATATATATTTCACAAACACAACCCCATGAAAATACCCGGGGGTGGTACTAGAAATTTTTTTAAGATGGGGCAAAAGTTAAAAGTAGGTGCCAGTCGGGTCATGTCAGTAACTCGACCTTTGTTGCTATAATGAAATCGAATTTACTTTTAATGAAAGTAATTTTTTCGGTATTTGTTTGCATGCGAGAACCAAAACTAAGAATTGATGATGATATGCACAATATTAACACATACTCGAGTGAACTTTGTGGGGGCAGCTGCCCAAACTGCCCCCATTGTGGTACCGCCCCTGACAATACCCCATCCATACTTTACTCTTCGTCGTAAATAAATTCAACAAAAATCTTCAAAATTAAACAAACTATTAGCTGATACCAAATTGTAGTTCAACCAAAATCTACATATGAAACTAAAAGTAAAATGAAAACAATTATCAAGATTCAAGATCTAAACAACCTGCAACAATTTCAAAAACCAAAATTTTAAAATCAACTCTAGGGACCATTTTTGTTAAACCCGACAAACCACAGGGACAATCTAAGTAATTAACTCTAAAATTTAAATCGTTTGGTTTCTTGCGATCGTATATGATTTGACAAAAGTAGCCAAGTGGGATAAATACCTTCGGCTAGGTAATATTTCTTTGGAGTATGTTTTACCATTCGTAGTAAAGGGGGCCTCGTGAGCGACATCGTCAATGAGGCAGTCAAAAAAATTCGAATGATATAGAACATTTAAGTTCTTATCTGCACCCTACTATACAAAACAATGCATGTCAAATCCACAAATCTTGTGATACAACCATAGACGGAACTTAATGGAGACCGGGGAGGGCCAAAAACTTTGAAGTTTTACTTATATTTGCTTAAAGGAGAGACAATTTTAACCCTTTCAAATTAACTAATATAGCACTCGGCCCTCCCAACAAATTCACCCGAGTTCCGTCTATGGATACAACTGCTTCAAGCATTATTGTCGGATATTTGTTATCCCCCCGTTTGATTTGTCCTTTATAACCATTCAGAAAATTCTTCCATTCCGAATGCATGCAATCTCTACTACCAAGCATACCCGGAAACCCATGATAGTTTTCCTGTATTTCAAATATACCCAAAATATCATCGGGTGAGGGTTTTCTTAAATACTTCTCTGAGTATAAATCTCATCTTCATTTGGTAAAATTATCTAAACTATCACAACTACAATGTTCACCAATTTATAATTATTCGTCAAAAACATTGGGTGTTATCACGTACGCCAATTGACGTATAGCGGATGTGCATTTCATTATGGGACAAAATACTTATTTTCTTAATGGCATTTTGCCAAGACCTAAAAAAATAAAAAGTGCTCGAGAATAGGTTCAAGGTCATAGTTAGTTATACCTTCGACAATTCTAAAAATAGTTTTGAACTCATCCAGAACCGTCACCTAAAATTCATTTCGTGGTATTTTGGATTGTCGCCAAAATAATCTTCCATGAGACGTTGTACGGCGCCTTCATAATCTCGGGGTATGGATGTCCAATGTTTGAACTCGTGGCTTCATCGTCATCAAAGGCTAGATATTTCCTTGATAATCGTATAAACGTAATAATTTTTCGACTTTATGGAAAAAGGGGTGTTTGTTGGGGGAAAAAAAACGGGTATTTGACGAAAGCGGGGGGAGGGGTGGTGGTTACGTTGCTATTCGACCAATTACCAAATGTTTTAACTAAAAGAAAAAAAAAAAATTAAAAAAATAAAATAAATAAATATATAAAGAAAGAAAACTGAAAACGGCTGTTGTGGCCTTGGCTACCGGGTGCAATATGGCGCCAACATAAGTGCCCAATTTGCCATAGGCCATATTGCCAGTGCATCCAGATCTTTAAGCAGAAGCTTTTAAAAATCATGATACTCTGCTATAAAACCATTAAAAAAAAAGGAAAACCCATAAATAAAAGTCTGTAACTAACACTTATCTTCGTTTTGAAGATGCGGGGATGGAATTCAAGGCTACAACGGGTACTCACTCCTGACTTCAACCTTCTTCTTTTTATTAATTATTTCTATTAACAGATTATTATAAGCCTAATTAATTCAATTTTTATTAGATGAAACACTCCCTCCCAATCAAGGAACGCAAAATGCCGATACAGGTGACACGTGGTATTCGAAGGCGTGGATGAATTTGTTCAAAGGTATCTCTTGTATCTGTCTCCCTTTAGAACAGTTATTAAAAAAATCGTTCATTCTAGGCGTTGTCTTGAAAGTTTTCATAGGATTTGAAAATTAGAGTATTATTCACAAATGTACGTGGCATTATAATTTGTAGGTATTTGGAGAAATATAGATAATCTAATGCTTTTCCTAATTACTTTTGGGTGTGTTTGGTGTAGGATCATCATTAGTTTTTCTTGTGATTTTTTGCGATTTAATCTAATTTTTTTTTGCAGGCTTCCTGATGTTTTTGTTGAACTGGATTGTCTATCCTTTTAATGTATTGCGATACGGTAAGGAAAACTTTGCTTTGCAACATATAATGCGAGTGTTTGAATCATTTTAAAAATCTAATTAGACCAATAAAAAAGTTTGATCTATGGCAAAATTGAATCACATGATTAGCTAATAAAAGACGAAATTAGCCTTCAAATTAGTTAATTTGTGTTTGTTTTTGTTTTAGGGATTAAATGAGAAAAATGCATAAAAACACATGTGTCAATGGTTTTACGTTAATATTCTTTAATATATAAAATAAATTGATCAAATGACCATAATAAGAAAAGCGTTAGAGAACAATAAATAAAACAAAGTAGAGCGCATTTTAAAATTTATATATATATATAACGTTGTTTTACTATTAGATGCATTTCTATGGCTTTACAATTACAGTTCGCACTATTGTTCAGCTTGTTTGACGATCAAGATTAATTTCTTTTGTAGTCAGCCGCTGGATTTGTGCGAGTGTGGATACATTTATTCTACTACATTTGAAAAAGCGTGGTAAGAAAAAAATTCATTGTGTTCGTTTTAAACACACATTACTTCTTATTTTGTTTTACATCGTCTAACCATTTTTAGTTTTTTACTCACTAAGATGGAAGTGATAAACCTTATTGTTATTACTCAAGAAACCAATCAAAATATCACATCATTTTTGAGAAGGAAAGCAAAATTTCTTTTTTTATTGCTTTCCCAAAAGTTTTTTCCAAAATGATATGATGCCAGTGACGTGGGTGTCTATCCGGTACTGGAAAACACACCACTCCTGATATGATGCTCCTGTTAACTAGAGAAAATATACGCTTGCTGCAAATTAATTTCATTCTAAAATGAACTGTAGGTCCAGATAGAAACAGTCTCCGTGAAGACGAAGTGGCACACAATAAAGCTCTTCTGGTCGTAAGGACTATATGCAACCGACTTAGACTTCAATCTACAATTCTTGAAAAACGTTTGCACTATCAATCTGCTGCTTGTGTGGCTGCATGTAAAGACCAACATGAAGCTCTAAAAGAGATAGCCGAACATTTTCCAGAGGTAATGTTGATGGAGGGCGATGGCTATAACCTTATGGAATTGGCCGTAAAATATCGTTCCGAAAAGGTTTTCAACTTTTTGGCATATGAAACGAAGGTTGACACTTATTTCTTCAAAGTTAAACCGAAATTTGGTAACAGTCTGTTGCACTATGCTGGGGAATTAACACCTATAGAAAAACTTGAGAAGGATTCGGGTGCAGCTTTACAGATGCGAAAAGAGGTCAAGTGGTTTAAGGTAAATATGTTATATTTCTATAAATAGTTAAAACTCTTTTCTTATCAATCATATATATTTTAGTAGGTCAGTATCAATTAACTTGCGTTAACAACTATTGTACCTTGAATCATTATAGAAAGTGGAGAAATTTGCACTTCCAGGATGTGACAATGAAAAGAATAATATGGGCGAGACACCGATGGTGGTATTCAGGAAAGAACACGAGGACCTAAAAAAACGAGGGGAAGAGTGGATGAAGACGGTTGCAAATTCATATATAATCGTTGCTGCACTCATCATTACAATTACTTTTGCAGCCCTCATTACAGTTCCAGGGGGAAGTCAGCAGGATACCGGGGATTCACCTGTCGGTTCACCAGCGGGGTCACCAGTGGCATCACCATTCGTAAATCAGAGCAGCATTGGTTTACCAGTTTATATAAAAAACAATCTCTTTATGGTATTTGTTTTCTCCAATGTGACATCATTCTGCGGTGCCACCAGTGCCTTGGTGATGTTTCTATCCATTCTCACATCACGTTACACAGAAGAAGATTTTATCAATAAGTTACCATGGAAATTAACAATTGGCCTTTTGGCGTTAATCGTCTCCTTGGTGGGGATGCTGGTAGCCTTTGGTGCAACATTGCTTCTTATGCTTGGACACAAAGATATATTCATTTTGGTTGGGATAGCCTTTGGTATAGGGCTTCCAGTTGTTACATTTATAGGGTTTCAAGTACGAATGCTTTGGAAGATCTTTCGTTAAACATTTTGGCACAGAGCAAGCAGCCTTTTGTAACCCAGTTGACTGTTGAAGCCCGTGAAAGTGGTAACTCGTTCATCGGAGAGCATGGATCAGTATTACTCTATTTCGCTTTTTGTATGTTTAATTTAAGATATTAATTGTATGTGTGATTTCGGACCCGTTTGTTTTATCCATCCTCGACTGTTGAAGCTCCTGAAAGTTATAAACTCGTTCATCGGAGAGGATGGATCAGTATTGCTGTATTTCGCTTTTTGTATGTTTCATTTAAGATATTGTATGTGTGATTTGGGATGATTGTTCGTCTTTTGTTTTATCCATCCTCGCACCGAGGACGATTTGATATTTTAAGCTTAAGTTGTATTACTATCACTTTTGGTATGTTTATTTAACAATGTTTTAAAACCCGGTTCGACCCGGTCGGTTGAACCGGGAACCGGAGTGGTAACTGGTCTGTTGTATATCGGTTTTATGCTTAAATTCGAACCGGATTGAACCGCCGGGTTTTGGTTGAACCGGGTCGAACCGTCGGACCGGAAACCGGCCGGGTCAACCTATATGAGAGGAAAATAAAGAGAATGATACAACTATAATCGAACATGCTTGTTGTGTAATTAAAGAATGCATTTTTATTCTTGTTAGACACTGGAGAGGTGGCTACCATTCTCAAGACCAAAAAAACTGAGTTGAGGGGAAGCCCTCTGAGTCATTGAAACGATGGCAAGAGGGCCGATTGCAGCTTTAGATTTTTGTAAGTTGGCATCTTGTAACATGATAGCAATAGTGGTCATTGAAAATGGGATCTATATGTGTGTGACTGTGAGAGCGACTGAGGGAGTTTGTGTTTGTATGAATTTTTCTTGTTAAATAACAAGTATGGCGGCGGCCGGCCGCGTTGCGGCCTGGCCGGGTTTTTTCCCGTTGTATTTGGTTTACGATGATTTTTATAAAAAAAATCATAACATAGTAGTAATAACAATATTCCTTTTAAACTCGATACATAGTAGCAATAAGAGTAATGTATACACAATAATGGCGTTCGACTGTATCGCCCGTTTCGACCCAGGTTTTGTTTTCTTACAATATATGTAACCATCTGAAACCTTGAATAGAATATAAGTAATTACATATTTTCGGTACCTAAACAAAAAAAGAGTGCATAATGTATAGCTATAACACCCAAACACCGTCTCCTTGTCAATCCATTCATCATTAGCCTGCGATTCATCATTTTTGCTTCTGCTGCTATTTCTTGCTAGAGCTTCTTTAAAGACCTTTTCCGTTATGTCCATGTCCAAGATATCGGCTTTAATTCTGACCCCATTTCTTATAGATCGAATAAACGGAATCATTTCTAGATATTAAGTGCATAATTATCAACAAAGTGTATAACCGATTCAACAAATTCTTATACATAGTTCAAGTTCATAAATCCTAACTAACAAACAACCGAATCAACAAATCATTATATAAAGCTCAGTTGCTGCAAAAAGAGACCTCCTAGAACCTGTTGAAGCACGAACATAAGGGTCGATTAAATATAACTTAGAAGTAGTTTTCTAGGGAAGCTATCCCATCCTTTTATAGTGAAATCTATCAAGGATTGGCTTAGGATCACCCAAGGGGAACCTGCTAAAATACTAAACATGTTTGGTGTTGCATTAAAAATCGAACCACTCTTTCTAGTATACAGGCTTTGGAGTTTGGTCTACAACCACTCATCTAACCCGTTCATCCCTACACCAAATTAAATCTTACTTTCCACCAACGAAAAAAAAATTATTACAAAGATTTGATTTAACGAATAAATTGATTTGAGAGTTTGCGACGATTGTTTGCAAAATTTTCCTATAATGAATCAGGCGCGCATAATTTTTTGCTGAATGAGTATGCAGTCAATATTTAAGTGCAAGCAACAGAGAGAAATACCTTCGAGACACATCCAGAAACAAACTGGGCCAGCTTTAAATGATGTCGTTTTAAACCCCAATCCAGTCGTGGCTGGCACGCCAAGGTTAAGTCCAGCAACGGTTTGTTAATGAATTCCAATCTTGCTTATAAAATATGACCTGCAATATGTATCATCTTTAGTGAGCGGATAGGCATTATTACAAAGAGAAGTTCTGAGTCAAATGTCGTAAAAGAAAACCAATATTCTACTTTGGAGCGCATCTAATGATTCCAACATCAAATAATTTAAGATAGATATAACTAACAGTTAAAAAACGAACATACTTCGGAAAGTAGGCGTTGTTTGGGAGGAAGCTTGGCACCCGCGAACGGAAAAACGATATGCCTACAAAAAACACAAACGTAAAATTCATCAGCAAAACTAATAATCAAGTAGATCTGTAAAAACAATTCAAGCATATACCATAAGACATATGAGTATTAATTGAGTTTATGTAATTCTATTTTTTTTAACCTTGAATATGCATGAGCGTGCATGTTCAATAATGTGTCCATTTTCAGTACCACACCCTTCTGCCACCATATCCTCCGTTTCCTAAAACACAAACGCAATCATGTGAGGATAGAACTACATAAACACATCCGACAAATTTATAATAGATTTAGAAAACTATTTCAGCCCAAAAGAAAAGAAAAAGACCAAACTTTGTAAAGTGCAATCACAGTAACATTCGGTCCTACCTTGGGCAGTGCCAGTACGTCGCGGGCGTGCGTCATTTTCATCAGAACCGAAGCCGGTATTTACTCGTCCAACGGAGCCACCTGTTTCGGCAAATTGCAACTTAAATTAGCATCGAATTGATGAAACAGAAATCTACATATGTATATATAGATTATTATTATTATATATAAATTCATATCCTAGTTATTGCACGACAGTTCTTTTAAAAACACGTTATGAACAAAAGATTATAAACGTAGGGATCACATGCACCTGGGAGTTCCTCTGCAATTTATGAATGCTACGGAACACAGTTATNGATTCTGGTATGCACAACAAAGCCACATCTTGAATCAATCGAAAATTGATAGACCAAATCAATCGCCGGACCTTTAAACATCCCGGCACCAGAATCAATCGAAAATTGATAGACCAAATGTTATTGAATCTTGAAGCAAACCCGACTTCAACACCAACATCAGCAGCCTTTAGCATGAATTTGGAGAGAAAAAAGTGGTGAGAAGATGGAAGTATGTGGATGTTGTGTGTATGTGCCGGAGAAATCTAGAACCCTCGCTTTATCCCTAAGACAACACGTTTGGTAAAAAAAAATTTGCTGGGCCACTGCTGGAGCAAGACAGGTATAAAAAAAAGGTGGGCCTGGACTTGCGAACCCGGGCTCCAATAGCCCACGCGTTTTTGGCGGGAAAAGTGGACGCAAAACGACGTCGTAACCATTGGGTTTTAATATATATTGTTAATGTGGGCATGGTGAAGAGTAAATAAACATAGGCTTTAGGTGAAGACCAATGTGGTAAAGCTAAGCTTCTATAACGAATATACTATTCTATTTAATAATTTGGTTATTGAAATGATTCTTTTCTTATTAAGTCTACAACTAATTTATATAAATATCCTTGTTGGGTAAAAAAACGCTATTAATATTAGTTTGATATATTCGGCATTTAGCGTACTTAGTTACTATTGTATTGACTTGATGTTATATAATGCATTACGTTTTTCCTTATATACATTTCAAATAAGGTTGATTTTTTTTGGTATAGAACCGGGTTGACCCGGCGGTTCAACGGTTGAACCGGTGACCCGATGAACCGGTGGCTCAGTTGGGTCGATTAAAAACCCGGGTTTTAAAACATTGTTATTTAAGACACAGGAAATTTTCGAAATGGCTCAAAATCCAAATGGTAGTTCACAATCTATCCAAAAAAATCAACTTCCCAAAAATATTGTAGTGCAACTTTGAGGATTTTGCGATTTCATTGATTCATATATATTTGTATGGCTAATTGTATGTTTAAACATATGTTGGAGCTTCTTGTTGATAAAAATTGTTGTCATATCAATGTATCCAATCATTTTTATAAATATGTCTCGCTCTTGACTATCAAGACAAATAAATAGGGGCTCAATGTACAACTTAGACCAGCGGCTACCAAAGCACGCTAGTTTTTTGACACCGATACCACCTCTTCGGTGGTGCATTGGTTTGGATCTCTTTGGTTTGGTGACAAGCAAGGGACGAGACGTGCTACACTCATTTGTGTGTTTGTATGTGTGTGAATCTTTTGTGGAGTATATTTGTGTAGTGACACAAAAAAACACACTAACATTGACAAAAATGTATCTTTAAATAGTGTTTGATGTGACACTAAAGTGACACAACGAAAATAATAATAATAATAATAATAATAATAATAATAATAATAATAATAATAATAATAATAATGTCACGATTAGAAGTGATATCTTTTATATAATAAAAGAATTACATCATTTCGGAGTTTTTTTAACAAAACAATGTTAGTGGAAAAAAAAATTGGACCAATAGGAAAGCTCGATTTTGACACATAAGCGAAATCGAGCAATATGATTGGCCAATAAAAAGTCAAAATTAAATTGCTTTTGGTCAAACTTTAATAAATTTGGTGGATAATTTGATTGAGGAAAAAAATACATAAAAATATAAGTGTCAAATTTATGAAAATAAAAACTTAAAAAAAGAGGAGGTAATTAATGAAACGTTAGTGGTTGAATTTTAAATATATTATATAGAGTTAAGTGTAAAATTATAAATCTCCATATTTTTTTGATAACATTAGATAATAAACAAATAACCCCTTACACTTTATACCCTCTACACTTTATAATATGAACTTTGTTTACAATTACATGAGTATTATATTGTTTTGAGACTTCAATCCATTAAACTTATAAAAATTTATAAATGTACAAATTAGTTTTAATATACGTTTAATACTTTAAAAATTAAATATTAGTTTTAAACTTTCATCTATTAAAATATATTTTTACTGTGTACGTTAATATAAATAAGAACTCATTTTATCCTACTTAAAAGTTTAATCTATACGTACACGGGTTTGAATATTAAATACAGTTAAATTATTATTAACGGTAATATAAATATCAGATGGTAAGTACGAGTTACTGTGATATGAAAATAAATATACGCGATTGTACTTATAACGACTCATGTAATTATTATTTAAAGTTTATATACGGATATCCGGAAAAACACTTTTAAAAAACTTTACAGAGTATATTTTAACTTCATCAATGCTCATTATGTGCTACTAAACTCGCACATTTTATACAACATGATATCAATAGTTAAAGTTAAACAACAACATCAACATTAACATCTATGTCACCTAAACAAAGTTAAATCTTTCATCTAATAAAATTTTTACAAGATCTTAATTGATATTAATACATAATGAAAAACTCATGCATACTTATTAGTTGTACTTATATCACAATTTTCACGGGTAAATTCTTATATATCCATATAGTAAACAAATTTTTTAAAATAAATTTGATTTATGTGTAAACCCATGTGATCAGAACCTTTGACTCAATAACATTATAAGGAGACACGCTCAAGAATCCCATACAAGGTCGATGCCACGGTTATATTTACAATTTCTGCTAACTATTTTTCTTACTTTCGCACATGTTGATTCTCTAACTTTTTAAAATATACATAAAATTTTCTGTTTTTAAACGATAATACTATATAATTGAATTTTTCTGAAAAAACCCCGTGCGTGCACGGGGATTATACCTAGTTAAGCATAAATAAAGTGGTTTCGAGATAACTTCTTTAAAAATAGAGTAATGATTTGCACACTCTCAAAATTTATTGGCACACTCCACTCAATGCATTAGACAGTTGTACTTTATGTATAACCTGCTTTAACTGCTTGTACAGTTGAGTGTGCCAATAAATTTTAGAAGTGTGCCAATCACTTCTCTTAAAAATACCCCTAGACCAAAGTAGCTAGATACCACGTGTCAACGTCACAACCCAACACAAGTGCACTCTAAAACAACTTTTTTTACCACCCATTTTTCATTTCCTTTTCATTTGATTTAAACCAAATAAATAAATAAATAAATAAATAAATAGAAAACCATCTTCTTCAACACATCACCCCCAAATTCCCAGTGAAACCCTAAAAATAATAAAACCACAAATCACGTGATCTGAACCAAAACCCTAATCATTTCTCGTTTATTTTCTGGTAATTTTATTTATAAAATTTAGTTTAATGATTTAATTTTGTGTATATTTGTATTATATGTCTGATTGCTATGAGCATATTTTAGTTTTATTAGTAGTAATTTAGGCACATAGATAGTTTCAATAATTTAGTTTAGTGTATTGGTTTTGATAATATAGTGTGTGATGTTTTTTTTTTAGCGTTTAAGGTATGTTATATAAGTGGCATGACTTATTGTAGTTACAATGTCGAGTCGAACCCTGGTAACCCAAAAAAAAAAGGGAAAGAAAACAATTAAGGGGGAGTTTGTTTCGGCTTATGGCTTATTTGGTTTTGGGCGCGCTTATGTTTCATAAGCTCACTTTTTGTGGAATATGTTGAAACGTTTCGGCTTATATAAGTTTATTATGTCATATTAGAACGGTACCTGTGCAATGTGGCGGCGGGTACCCAGTGACTAAATTTTTCGTAATAGCTGTCTAGTTTAGTTTTGGAATCAGTTTGGTTAGTTATCATTTTAAGCAATGCTATCTCTACTTAATTTGCTATATTGTCTGTCTGCTAACTCTGACTGCTGCTTCCTCCTTCCATAATAAGCAAGTAAGAAGTCTGAATTTTAAGCCTTTCTAATTATAGAATAATCCCAAATGCATTATACTGTAGTATAGATATAGATAAAGCTAATGGAAGCCGAAAAGTTTCAAAATAAGCCACAAAAAGTGAGCCTATGAAACATATGCCCAAAACCAAATAAGACATAAGGCGACTATATAAGCCGAAACAAACACCCCCTAAGTGCAATGACTAAAAGGGGAGAAATTAAAAAGTACATCGGCGTTATATGCAAACAACCCTTTACATATTTGACAGTATTAATTTTATATATATTCGTTTTTCTAGGTCTAGGTTATCCAAGGGATCAACAAGAGGAAGTTTTGTATCTGCGAATGTGATAGTACAAATGCGAATTTATATTGTGGGTGTTTTTTAAGTTGAACTTTGCTACTGCAAATATGGATGTTAATGCTATTCCCGATGGTCCTAAATCAGAACCTGAAGAAGCCATTGAATTTGATTCAAATGATTTAGCTTACGAGTATTATAAAGAATATGCAAAGTCTGTGGGGTTTGGAACCGCCAAACTTAGCAGTCGTCGTTCTAGGTCATCAAAGGAGTTTATTGATGCTAAGTTTTCGTGTATAAGATATGGTAACAAACAACAATCGGACAATGCAATCAATCCCCGGCCTTCACCTAAGATAGGTTGTAAAGCAAGTATGCATGTTAAGCGAAAACCAGACGGAAAATGGTACATACATAGCTTTGTGAAGGAGCATAACCATGAACTTATACCATCTCAGTCACATTTTTTTAGAAGCCATAGGGGTTCGGACCCACATAAGGTAAGCGGAACGAATGAAGGACGGAGATATAAATATCCTCCCTCATTTCGTTCTGCTTCATATAAGTATCCTCTAAAAAAAACCCGTATGTTAAAATAAAAATACAAATTACAATACGATGCGAAATTTAAAAAACAATACGAAAACTAAAACATAACCGTCCTGATTTTATTTTTCATGTAGCCAAATAAACTTATCATTGATTTGTTCTTGTACTTTCCCGCATTCCTAAACAGAGCATTATGCATCTCGCAATCTTTCATAAATTCTTCGTCTAAAAAGTTCTCTATTTGAACACAGTTTTCAGGCGGAATGTCATTGCATTTCTCGTATGCTTGTCTCAGATCATGTTTAGCTTCGCATGCCTTGTCAAATTGCATGGCTAAGTCAATCAACACTTGCTGACGAGCAGAATCATCGCAATTAGTTTATCAACTAAAGCCATGATTTCATCGATGGTATGTGGAAGTGAACAAGCCATGCAGTTTTTTGGTAGGGATTAAGTGTGAAAATTTTTGGTAGGGATGAAGTGTTTTGAAAGAGAAGTTGTGTAAACATTTGTTAAAATGAAGTAATATTTCTAGTGTAAAAGTGTGTTTACCCCACACACACACAAAAAAAAAAAAAAAAAAAAAAAAAAAAAAAAAAAAAAAAAAAAACTCAAATTTGATCCGTTAGAAACGTTCACCTGCAAAAGTCTTTTGTCTTATTTACGTCGTCTGCACAACAAGAGAGGAAGTGGCAAGCACGACGAGGGGGGACGGGGTGGCGACGAGCCACGTATAGTAGGCACGGCGAACACAAATTCATTATGATACCTAATGCTCTCATAAGTAAAAAGAAAAATAAATAAATAAATAAATAAATAACATGATTTTTGTTTGGTTTGGAGTCTATTTCGATTAAAAGCCTTATTTATGACAAAGTTTTAATTATATATATGACAAAAGCTTTATAAGAAGTTTTAAAAAGTTTCTTTGCATTGTACATTCTAATGGAGAAATCATAAATGAAAAGTATTATTGACATAACTAATTAGCAAGACTATAAATACGATAACTAAATCAAAAGTTGCCTTATGCAGAGAGCGAAAACATGCATGACAAGTGACATACTGACATACATTGAATTGATTAGTCATAAGATTTAGTCGAACCCATTTGAGCATGCTATTCATTTTCCATCTTAGAGCGGAAGGTGCAGCTCGCCATCTCCCTTCGCCACTCCACCTTGGCACTTCGTTGTGCCTCTTCACCACACCAGGTGAGCTTGTTGTAGCTTGCCACTTTGTTGCTCTTCCTCTGCACAACGAAGATTTTAGATTTTTGGAAAAGAAGTTTTTGACTTAAAACAACTTCTCGGGAAGGTTTTAACGCTAAAAAACATGAGTATTCCGCTCTGATACCAATTGTAGAACCGTAGAGAGGGGGTGAATACGGTTTATTCGGCTTTTTNTATTCATTTTCCATCTTAGAGCGGAAGGTGCAGCTCGCCATCTCCCTTCGCCACTCCACCTTGGCACTTCGTTGTGCCTCTTCACCACACCAGGTGAGCTTGTTGTAGCTTGCCACTTTGTTGCTCTTCCTCTGCACAACGAAGCAAATACATGTCCTTTTCGTCCTTGTTTGTCAGATTTTGTGTTTTACTCCGAGTAAAAAAAATAAAATAGGTAGTGGTGGGCCCCAAATGAGTAAGTTGAGATTAGTTGTTAGTAAGGGTGCTCATCGGGCGAAAACCGGATCGGACCGAGAAAAAGCGGACCGGACCGAGACCGAATCCAGCAAAAAACCTAGACCGAGACCGGACCGAATGTGGTCGGTCCGGTCTCGGTCCGGTCTCGGTCCAAATAAGCTAAATGTCCGGTTTTTAAGCCGGACCGGTTCGAAATTATGAAAAACCCTAGACCGAGACCGGACCGAATGTGGTCGGTCCGGTCTGTTTTGTCGGTCGGTCCGGTCCATCCGGTCCGTTTGCTCACCCCTAGTTGTTAGTGAGGGGTAGTTGTGGGGGTTTGTTAAAGTGATGTGGGAGGCCGTGGGCCCCAAATGACGAACCTAGCTTGCTCACTGCACCTTCCGCTCTTATTTAGCTCAATCAGATCATATATTTGAGCTCGGGAATCAAAACATGATTACTTGTCAATTATAGTAGCACATTAATTACTAAACTAGTGCTTAATATATAAATATCTAGACCAAGCAGAGAGAGTATCAGATTAAAATAAAATACTACAACATACAAGATAATCTTTGTACAAGGTGAAATATGTGGTTTGAAAGTTTGAACTCACCATATATCAAGTACACAAAATAAGGCTGCTTGCTTGGGATATATTGATTAGTTGCTCAACAATGGAAAGTCTGATTCTGGAGCTCCATGATCATTGCTACTTGTAGAAGCGTCCTCACATTCCTCAGGATACAGCACTTCCATGACCATTTTCTGGCCAATCTCCAGCTTTGACATATTTAGAAATATGGCATTTTCATATGTGGACCTTGGGAAATCTTTCGTAAAACTCACCATAACGAGAGGATCATCTATCTCTTTACAGGAAATGGCTACAGCATCAACTAAGCGGTCTTCCTTTATACCCTTAATTAGTGTCTCACGGAATGTAGATGGCAGTAACGAAACAAGATGAGTGCGTCTCAACACTTGAAGCAGATTATAATAATGTCGTCCCGAGTTTGCACATACTAAGGAAAGAAGAACGGTTAATCTCAATACCAATATGGGATACGATGACTCCATCTCTTTTGATCTTCTGAGCCATTCCATTAACTCATCTTGTGAATTCAGCATCTCACTGATCATAGAAGCTATAGAATGATGGATGTTCTTCATTGTCTCCAAGCGCTTAACACAGCCACGGTTTGAACACACATCCCATTCTTCAAAAGTAAGCCATTCAACACAAGATGACCGTGCTGTGAAAGCATAATCACACAAGTAAAACGACAAGATAACAAGTCTCTCCATGAGGTATAAGAAGCAAGCTGGCAACACACAGTCATTGACTCTCCGTGGACCTGAAGGAAATGTCTCTTTCAGTACATTGTGTAAACTAATAGCTAGATCCCCATTTCTTGAACTAGATCTACAGGCGTTGAGTTTGTCAAATAGATCTCTCCAGTTCCGAGAAGTACAGCTACTAACTTTCTTCTTGGTATCATCATTGAAGCCAGTTATTTTGGATCCTAGAAAGATCATCGCCATTCTCCCCATCTGCCCACATGTTAGACCATTACTGTAAGATTTTCTGTTTATATTGATTGCTTCTTTGAGCATGTTCAGAAATGTTTCCTTTCCCCTCAGAAAAATCATTTCCTTCGACTGCGCATTTTTCCAGTTGATATGAAAGACGTTGCAGAAGAGGTGATCCACACACAGCTTAAAATACTGATCTGCAAGGGAACTAGCAGCGAACCGATTATACGGAAGCTTGCAGTTCTGTAGAGATTTTGTAACTCTAAATAAGCTGGTAAGAATTTTTGTCTGTTGATGCATGGGGAAGTTTTTAACGGTTGAGTAGGCATGAAGAGAATGAAGCTTTTTCAAGACTTTCTCAGAAACAGAGAGTATTTCTGAACACCAATATCGTGTAGCCATAGACGAAAATTCATGAGCACCTATGATGTACAAATATCCGTTCTTGGTTATTGAAGACAAGCTCATCTCTTTTACCCACTGGGCTTCAGCATTGAGCACAACATAGCTGTCATTTTTATCCCCATCATACTTTCTCACTCCAAAATAATTAAAAAGGAAATCCTCATATATTTTACTACTTTCAACACCCTGATGCTGTGTATAGCTCCAGTTGATTAGTTCCCACGCCAGTTCCTTCCAATAACTCCAAAAGTAAATCAAACCTTCAGCAGAAACAATGTTTTCCGAGAACAAACCTTCTAAGTCCTTAAGTGTTCCATCTTCAAACATTGTTTCAATACTATAATGATGTGAGATGAGATGCACATCCAGAATTCTACGGGAAATCAAAAAATGCATTCTAAGGCTTCTTCCTCTTGGTGCTTCTCTCAAATACCTCCACATCTGTGATAAGCTAATTTCTTCACCTGATAAAATACTTATCTCTATTTGCATCAATGCTGAAGTGAATCAGAATTAAATGTCACGTATGAGTTCAAATCATTCAGGAGCTCGTCTTTTTGCTTAAAACTTTTTAGTGGCCAAGCTCTACTCCCATGAGCCCAAAGAGATCCAAAGAAGACGTACCACAGTCTTCTCAATGCTGCTTCTCTTGAATGATCATTTTCAGTACTAATCTTTGCTGCTTGTACAAACTTTCCACGTGTTTCTAGCAGTAACAGAAACTCAGGAAGAAGGTCTAGAGACTTGAAAGAAGAATGCATCAGGTGAAGCACATCATTTTCAATATTCTCTATCTCATACACCGTCTTCACCCTTTCCAAACCCATAGCTACCGCATTTTCTTTATAGCAAAATAAGAACTCAGCACCTTTCTTTAATAACTCTTCCTCAGATTTTCCTTCAGACAAAATTTTAGCCTCATTGCACACAAACTGATAGAAGACATCAGAGTCGCTTTTCGCGATTGAAACAGCCTTCCTTAGTAACTTTTCCTTCTGTTTGAAAGGTTCATCTGTGCTGTGAAAAATTGTAGAGTTTAAAAATACATGCCACAAGATTTTCAATGATGACTCTTTATGAAGTCCACCCATGTGAAGGAGGTCAGCTTCGAGCACAGGATCTGGTTTCAGCCTTGCGACCTTTGCAGCTTCTTCGAAGTTTCCCCATTCTTTTTCAAGCAATATAAGTTCATCAAGGCACCTCTTTTCATGTAAGAATCTTCGCATCTCATCTTTGGAGGAAAAAGAACGAACAAATTTCATCATACATTTGAAATTCTTGACAGAAAAATAGTAAAGTGCGGCTTCTTGTATCAACTTTGCAGCTTTTTCAAAGTTGCCCCATTCATTTTCCAGAGATATAAGTTCATCATAGCACCTCCGTCTATTTAGGAAATTACGCATCTCATCCTTGGTTTGAAATGAACAAACATATCTCATCATAATCTTGAAATTCTTGACAGAATAATAGTAAAGAGCACCTTTGTGAAGGAGGTCAGCTTCGAGCACAGGATCTGGTTTCAACCTTGCAACCTTTGCAGCTTCTTCGAAGTTTCCCCATTCTTTTTCAAGCAATATAAGTTCATCAAGACACCTCTTTTCATGTAAGAATCTTCGCATCTCATCTTTGGAGGAAAAAGAACGAACAAATTTCATCATACATTTGAAATTCTTGACAGAAAAATGGTAACATGCGGCTTCTTGTATCAAGTTTGCAGCTTTTTCAAAGTTGCCCCATTCTTCTTCCAGCAATATCAGTTCATCGAAGCACCTCTTATCATATAAGAAACTTTGCATCTCATTCTTATTACGAAAAGCACAAACATATTTCATCATACTTTCAAAGTTCTTGACAGAATAATAGTAATGAGCACCTTTGTTGGTGACCTCTGCAGCTTCTTCAAAGTTACCCCATTCTTTTTCCAGAGATATAAGTTCATCATAGCACCTCCTTCTATTTAGGAAATTACGCATCTCATCCTTGGTTTGAAATGAACAAACATATCTCATCATAATCTTGAAATTCTTGACAGAATAATAGTAAAGAGCACCTTCGTGCGTCACCTTTGCAACTTCTTCAAAGTTTCCCCATTCTTTTTCCAACAATATAAGTTCATCAAAACACCTTTTTTTAGTTAAGAAGTTCCGAATTTCGTCCTTGGATCGAAAAGAGTGAACAAATTTCATCATACTATTAAAATCCTTGAGAGAAAAATAGTAAAGAGCCCCTTTGTGAAAAAACTCTAGCTCCGCGCCGCCAAAGTCTCCCCAGCGGCCTATTAACTCAAAACCAAGTTCAAACAATTTCCCTTCTGAGCAAGCGGAAAGACACTTGGAAAAAGCTCCGGCCTTCATATATACTTCAGCTGCAAGCTTATAACATTTTGCTAGATAATAACAGTTTCCTGCTTTCATCCATATAGATTCACTCAAGTATAGATCACCTGTGGATCGCAAAAGCTCCATTTTCAGTGTGAATTACAGAAAATAAAATAAAAAAATTAACCAAGTTCCCAAGCGGAGGTACTGTTTGACTATTAAGCTCAAAGCTTTCTTTATTGATAATTAATATAACATGAAATGCGCATAATATGTAGTAGGCCACATAGTTTTCAAGACAAGAGAGATGTAGTAAATCACCCACTTTGGGATAAAATTTAACATTTTCAATAGTACTTAATGATGATTTCTAAACTTACAATATGGCTCCTTATATAAGAAAAGGCGACACTTAGTTTTCATGAATTTACCAAAAACTGAGACTCAAAACTCACAATTCAGTATTCAAAATATAGGTATTATCGCCCAACAGCCTGGAAATCTAGAGCGGAAACCGATCATTTAAGAATACACGCAAGCAGCACCTTTATATTTACCGACTGAAAAGAAGTGTGCACAAGAACAAGACCCACACGGTTACTGTATTATACATCTGATAGAAAAGAGTGTACATAATCCCTCACCCCCTCATCTCTAGAGATCGGCCAAATCAAAGGAGAAAAACAAGACTATAAGTAGATGTGAACCACCCCTATGTCGGTTCATGCATGATTGCATGCAATGCTATTCCTAATTGACTAAATACTGAGGTATACTTTAACTAAACCCTCTTATGAACAATTCGAATATAGTAATATGCATACTAGTATATAACACAAAATGTAACCTACAACAAATGAAACTTATGTCCTAATTACATAATACATGAATTTTCCCCGTACCGGCTATCAGCAGGGTTAGCAGTCCATCATCATTGGGAACTCTAGGGAAGGTTTTATTGGGTTGTGCTAATGTGGTACCCAGTAGGCAAAAGGCAAATTGTAATTAGTTTAGGGGTTTAGAAAGATGGTTTCGTGTTAACGAGTTTGTACTACTACTTGTTACTTCAAGGCGAGTTCTCTCTGTCCTTAAAGCAATTTCTCCCCCACCATTCTTTCGAACAATAGTGTTTTGGGTTACCGACGAATTGCCTCACAAGATACAATGAAGCAACGTATGTAGCAATTATCAACACTACACAAAGTGATGATAATCGATATATTGGAAGAGAACTTTTTATATGTGTTGTTTTTGGTTTTTGATGATCTGAAATCACTGGCCAACTATCATAATATAGGGTTTGTGGTGCCCTTCGGATGTTCATCAAACACCACTTTCGCCCATCAGCTACGAGTGCGTGCACCACCCTACATCCCTTCCATACTTCCATTCAAGATGGAAGTAACCACAGGTTTGAGATCATCATTATAAACACCATTTCATTCAGGGACGGAGCCAAGTGACTCTTTGGGTATGCCATGGCCCATCCAAAACATTTATTAGATACCAATAGCATTTGTATATGACACTATATAATAACATGTTAAACACTCTAAATACCTTTAGGCCCACCCAAATGTAAAAAAGCTTGCCATCCAAATAAATAAGTGATGATCGCCAATGACTAAGCAAAATTACCAGACCATTTTATTCTTCTCATTATTATCGAAATACAAAATGAGTGATGATCTTGAGTTTAGGAATTTAGTAACTGAAACTGAGAAGGATATTGCCTTCACTTATAGTTTAGAGATGATTTTAGTAAAATCCTTTTATAGTAACGCTTCTAAGATTTACACATCTAATTTCCTTAAGATTTTTTTGTATTTGTTTTGGCCCACCCAAATGAGAAACTCTGGCTCCGTCACTGATTTCATTTGTTATTTGCTTCTATGTGGCATAAAAACTCCTCTTCCATGTTCCTAAGACTCGAACCAAATTGACTTATGTTTGTTTTGAAAATAATTACCCAACACAAATGCTACAGTATAACTGAAAAAGAAAGTCTGAGTACATTGAATTATTCATTCTATTAGAAAAGGTGATCTAAAAATTTAAGTGATGCTTTCAAATGTTTTTTTGAATACAAAGAAAGTATATGTTATTAATTTCACATTAACATGTACCCATAGGGCACATGTTAGGGAAAAAAAAAACTTATAATAAAAGTTCTCCTGATTGGGTTATCAGTCCCTGAGCTCGTAAGTTAATGCAGACTTAAAGCATCCAAGTAAATCTAATTCATACTGAAAAGTAAGTCTCTTGACCTTAAAAGTTGAATAAATTATACAACAGATGAAACTTAGCCCAAAAAAAATGAAAGGTTACCTGCTGTTTTATAATCCTCTATCTCATAGAAGCACTCAGCAGCCAATTCTTTCTTGCCAATAGAATTAAATAACTTGGCAGCATCCTCAAAAAGCTTCCTCCTTTCAGGATATGAAGCCCTGGCATTGACAGCAATTGCACGGAGGAGATGGGCCTCAGCCAACCTTTCAGAAGACTTGTCTTCAGCCTTCAGGAAGCACAACTGCGCCATCCTAAAGTTGTTCTCATGAAAGAGCTGCAAGAAAAAAAAAAAAAAAAAAAAAAAAAAAAAAAAAAAAAAAAAAAAAAAAAAAAAAAAAAAAAAAAAATCATATATCATTACAGATCTCTTTAAAACCAACATGGAGATTTCAGGAGAGTGTAATGGATCAGACCTTAACGCCTCGTGATCTCCACTCATTCTTGCTGCTTGGAACTTGCATTTCGTTAGCAAATGAATGATTCAAATGTTTGCCCTCGACAAGACTCAACTTTTTCCAGAAATCATAAACTGGATGAGAGAAACCATTGGTTTCACAAATCCACAACCTCTGTCGTGTTCTAGTGATGGCGACATACAACTGCTTCAATTCACTGCATAAAACAGCGTGTTTTTCCATCTCGAAAGATGAACATGGTGCAGTACACAGCGGATTGAGAATGTCATTTTCTTTCATATATTCATATATAACTCGCCACTCATTTGAGAAAGGATGTGCAGAAAAGAAGTCATAAAGCAATACATCCTACAAAAACATGCAATATATATGCACTTAAATACATGAGGTTGAACAAATAAGATATCTCAAATATGAAACATTGGCTAATTTCATAAAAGAAGGTAATGTCATTTCCTCAAATTTCTATTTCAAGTAATGTACATTTTCAATGATAAAAATCATTAAACTTTCCACAAAAAAAATAAAAAATCATTTAAGGCATATATAACAAAGTTTAAATGGTGTTATAGGTGAAAACAAAGTTCATTAGCTAAAAAAGTGGAAATTTGCCTAAGCTACCTTTTCATAAAACTCTCGTTAAACGAAGTCCATGATTAGTGATTTACCTGAAACTCCAGGCCTTTTGATTCCATGATTGTTAAAACGAGAGCATTCTTTCCAACGATGTTGACTACCTTCTCTTTATGAATTTCATCACGAACTATAACGACTTGCTCAGCTCCAAATCCGGTAATCTCGTGTGAATTATCACTTCCCTTCTCGAATATAACCTTTATAGCATTGTTTTTGTTTTCAGTTTCAAACAAAACAGGCAGTTCTCCACTAATTCGACTGGTCTCCGGACTCAAAGCATCGACAAACAAAGGGAAAAAGTGAAAAAGAACGTTTATAACACTTTGTGCCAAATTTAAGACTCCAGCATGTGTGCGGAAGTTCTCGCTTAACTGAAACATCTTGGACATTTTTCCCTTTTCCGAAGCCAAAAGAAACTTTTTGAAGTACAGGTACCGTATATCTTCAAATCTGAATCCAATGCCCTTTGCTATAGCCTGGGCTGTATCTCCAGCAAAAGCAAAGCCTTCATGAACATTTGGACACACATATTTAAAAAGCATAATCTGACGCATTGAAAGATCTTGAACCTCGTCAATGAATACATAATCCATCTTATCTCCCTTGTACCCTTCGACTTGAAGCCTTTGATGTAGATCGTTCACTAAATCCGCCAAATCAAAATTTCCGTTTTGCACTTTTTTCTTCTCATACTGAAGAAAAATGGCATAGACAAGTTCTCTCTTCTGAGAATCAAAAATGGAAATTCTACCATCACAAAGTGCAACATAATCATCTCTTGAGAGGATTCCGTCAGAAGCATTGTCTTCTGTAAAACCACCCTTAATAACAGACATTATTTCAGTATAAATGGCTGACGGATCAAGATTTTTTGTCAGCTTATTATTAAAGTGAGGCCAATAAGATGAACGGAATATTTCATAAGTAACATTATACTTCATATATTCTTCCCAGACAACGAGTCTTGAGTTGCTAGTTTGATTTCCGCAAACTAGTTGCCTAGCATAAGGAAGCTTCTCAAAAAAAGATATGCCAACTGTTCCATCCAGCATCAGCAGGAATCTGTTGAATGTTATAATAAGTGGATATGCATCATTTGGAAGATGCATAAATTGATCGGGGCTATCTTCAGACATCATTTTATCAATATCATCAATGCGCACAGAGCTGTTCTGGGTAGATGAACTCCCAACACACGTTAATCTGGAAATTAAATGAGGTCATGATCAATTATAAAATAATTATCAAGATTTATTGTGGAAGAATAAGCTGCAAAGTAAATACCCATGAACACACTTCGAAACAGAATACAATTATGTTCTACTTATTCGTGTGTTTTTATTATGTCGATGGTCAAATGATTCTCTTCTACTTGATTTCAAATAAGTAATATGCAACCATATTTTGATATGGACATATAAAAAATTGATTGCTACTGTTTTTTCTACCAACCTTTTCCATCCATCAACATGTTGTTTCACCGCATAACAGAGTTTTGGACTGAAAGTGACAAAAAGTTGACGCAAGATATCCTCCTTAGCCTCTTCATTTCTCTCCATCGCCTCATGAAATCCTTCACATGCCAAGTGGTGAAGCTGTTCATTTTGGAATAACTTCGTAGTTAATACAGTTGTTTTTCCAGTCCCAGATCTTCCAAGAATAAAGCTACTTTTGGCAAAAGAAACAACATCTTTTTCTTGTTCTGTCAACTCAAATGGAAGTGCAAGCTCCCCACCATCACATCCAGAAATCATATTATTGACAACAGTGGCTGATAATGAATAGAATTTCATTAGTAACAAACTCTCGCGCACCTTCACTTTTTCAACACAGCCGTTTCCATTAGCACTGTCCATAAACATATCGTCAGAAGGAAAATTGCCATGTGTTTTACATTGAGCAATTTCAGACGTCAAAGGCCATTTCATAGGAAACTCGGAACCCCTGGTAATTCAAAAACTGTTAACGATTCATATTTATGCTCGTGTAGCATATCAGTGTAATGAAAGCAGCAGTAATATTTTAATATACCTTAGGCTACATATTGTCTTGCAACGCTCAATGTACTCCCGAGTATATGTCCCAATGATTATTTCCAGACGTTTCACTAATTCTGGAATCTCATGAAAGGGGAGTATATCCCAAACCTTTAAGACTTGGGTATACTGTGTTTCCTTCACTATATCTATTGTACATAGAAGGTGCATTCCTTTAACCTTGAATTCTTTAATGAGGTCACGATAAGGGCATTCACTTACAACCGTTGCAGTATAACTCCTTTTTGGCCGCCAACCGGACGAGATCTTCAAAAGCATGAGAAGTACAAGCTTCTTAGTCTCCCACGACTCGATTTTTGAAAATGATTTTATAAACATGCGGCTAAATAAAACCTGTTGAAAGAAAGTTAAATACTATTAAAATAATTGACTCAACTCCAAGTATTTGTTAAGCAAATTAGCAAAACATACGAAAATACATGTGAAGAAAATAACAATTGACAGAATTCACATAACACAAGATGGTGATTTCTTCCCTTGACTACTTTGTGACATTATCCTTGTGAAAAATAGATTTGATCACACTAATAACATCAAACATTGAATTTTCACAGCATATTTAGAAACAATAAACCAGCAACTGCAGATAGACATTAGTGGTTGAAGTTACAAAAGAGCCTAATTACCTTCCATGCAGTACTTCGAAAGAGTGTGGTCTCCCCACTAAGTAACTCATCAAGCTGATGAAGATCTTTCTTTACTTCAAGTATGACCTTTGCCAAGTCCTTGTGTTCATCAGCTTGAATGAAACATTTTTGAGCCTTAGCGTCACGAATCAATGATTTCCACATAGACCCTCCTTTCATATGGACTCTTTCATCTCCTAAGATCCATAAACAGTGTCTGTAAAAGTATCAACAAAGCAATATTCACTCAGTATACGGCAATAACATGCAAGTTAACGTTATCAGGACACTAATCAAATCTAATAAATGGTTTAACCAAAATGAAATTTTATACATAATATATACATGCTCGTTAACTTAGATCCACACCTTGTACAACTAAAAAGGACACTACTGTTGTTTAAATTTCTGTTGACCTCATCTCCATTGGCTCCAACGGTTGATATTATCACAATATCCACCTTTTCACCTTGATATTCATCCACAACTCCAACTTTTACTTTGAAAAAATCATTGTTTTGGTACTTGTTATTTTCAAGTTGTGTTTGCATGCATTGAACTTGTGCAGGATATGGAGATAGCACAGCGATATCGATCTTCTGCTTTGATGATGCACATTCTGTAAAAGGATATACAGAACAATTGCAATTAGTACTTGCATGCAAGATTATAAAAATTCTCATAAATTTTATGTTTTTATGGTTAAGTACCTTTATGAAGTAACTGCACTATCCGCGTTGCAACTGCTACTTCTACCATATTTTGCATGCCATTATCCAGGACTTCTTTTCCAGAAAAAACATTGATAAAAGAAAATGAACCAAACATTTCACCAAGAATATGTTGATGCCATTTTCTTCTAGTATTATCTTTGGAAATCATTGATGATTTCATATTCCTATTGCATGTGTCACTGTTACTATGCTTTAAGTTTTAGATGAGTGTAGAAGAACTGAACAAGAAGATCAGATGGGAAAAAGGAAGTTAATCGGTTGCTAAAATAATTTTTTGTACTAAATGAGTAAATGGGTAAAAAACTTAACCTTCCATTATTTTAAAAACAAGAAATGAACCGTTTCTTGGGTTGTCAGACGTAATCAACCCCTACAAAGTCTATAACATAGTGTCACTTTATAGGTCGCTATAATTGCATGTTGGAAATGACAAATATAATTCAAGTTAATCACCCACAGTAGCATATCCATTTTGGTACCGTATAGAAATGTTAAATAACGAGTAAAATTTTGAGTCATGCGTTGCAGCGACATTCTAATACCTCAAATTTGTAATTGTTACACAACTTTTTAAAACTTACGTTTCACATCGGCTTTTGAAAAATATACACTTCTCACTTTCTCAGTGGTTTTGTGTATGTTATATTGTCAAGTTGTAAAATTCTCAAACATTTTACGATAACTTATCACTTTGGTTAAAGATACATTTTGAGTAATTAAATCGAAACAAATATGCTAATTAGAGTTAAAAATATAAATTATAAATGTTTATTGATTAAACTGTAACCTAAAAAAATCAAAAAAAAAGTCACAGAGTATAAACGTGAAGGATTAAAATGTAAATTTATAAAAAGCAAATATGATGATGGGATTAGGAATCAACTTGTGACCTTACCTTTGAACAAAAAAAAAGTTTTAGTTTTTACAACGAAGTTAAGAACGTCTCTGATAACATCAAATATTGTATATATTTTACTATCAATATCCCTTGTTATATGTTCATTATTCTTGTGTTTTTATGAGAATTTGTACTTATTTCTATTTTATATGACTTATTTGAGCATTGGAGTGAATAGACGCAGAAAATGAAAGAAGCGTGAAGGAAAACTAAGGCTGGACCAGAGATCATTACTGCGTAAATAACCCGCAATGCCTACCTCATAGTCATGTTAACACTTCAAACACCAAGTCAACCAGAAGTACTTACGGCATAGCCACACTAATGGACTTACGCCGCATCCATTATGAAGACTTGGTTTACCATCGAGACATCAAGACCACTACGACGTAACAAGCCCGTATGGTTACGCCGTAGCCATGAAGAGTTATGAAGGATCCTAGTCTATAAGTACTTACGGTGTAGGTACACACTTACTCCTACACTGTAACCAATATGGAGACAATAAGAGCTTTGAACACAAAGATTACAAGTCCAATTGGAGGTTCTAAGGGTGAAATACTCATGGAGTAAAAGACATGTGGTTAAGAGTTGATTATGGAAGACTCGTGAAAGAATCAAGTGAAGAAACGAAGCCGAAAGTTGAAGAAATGATTATGTAATATCTAAAAATAGGTGCTTTATTAATTTGACCATAACTTCTTCATACGAGCTCCTTTTTAGCTGATTCAAGTTGCCATGAAAAGAGGAAAGAGATATCTACAACTTTCGTGTTTTAAGTTAAGCCTGGATCGTAACTGAAAATTCACAACTTAGTGATCTTTACGGCGTAGTTGGATCAGGCTCATTACTGCGTAATAAATGTATTTGGATGACGTTTTGGATCAGAATGTGTTACGGCATAAGGGATCACTTACACCTTGCCGTGGGTGAACCGACACAGAAAAACACTATAACTATAAGCCCTAACTCATCCATTAAGTGTGAGTGGACCCTAGGGTCGATTTATGGTTCATTAAAGACCTTTACCACCCCATTCAAGCATATTTCTAAAGGAGAATACACCACCAATCATCATCCTTATTAGTTTAAGTTGGTTTAATTTAATTTAATTAATACTATGTTTAATTTCATCTTGGATCTATTCATTGTTATTGTTCATCAAATTATGATATTCGGCCAACCACCTCGTGTGTTAGCCTAGTTATAATTCTTTTAATGCAACGATTATGTTTCTTTAGTTTGATTTGCGTTTTTATTATATATATTATATGCTTGTTGACTCATCCCTGCATTTTGGTAGTAATTAGGGCGATTTAGTATCTGGTATGTTAGTAAGTAGGTGATCATCCCAAAGCTAGTCTAGTAGGTTGATCGAGAGACTTGACACTCTTCTCGGTTGTATTAGGGTTGACCGTATTACTACCTAAATAAGAATAGTTACTTAAAAATGCGGGTAAACGAATATTACATACAACTAATAAGGGTTTACATATAAAGTAGTGGGATTATTGACATTAGACAAGTCATATAGGGTAGTTGGGTACTTAACTACTAATCCCTAGTAAAAACTAAAGATAGTTGATTGGTTGTTATGACCATTAGGGTTGATCACTATGGTTTATAGGCTTAGGCTAATGATGATCATTCGGACCTAGTGATGTTAGAACCACTGATAAGAACAAGAATTAGATATTGCACTAGGAATATGATCATTGGGTTAATTGAGGAATGGCTAGGTTAGCACCATTTCTCCCTATTGAATCGCATCAACAATTTCATTCATTTTGTTAATTAGCTTATTATTAGTTTTAAGCGATCGTGTGGATCTAAAGCGCATCTGTGACATTTGAGTGCTTTCTAGATTATAATTAGTTAGGCTCAAATTAGTTGACCATAATATAGCTCTTGGTACGACCTCGAACTTACCATAGGTACACTACGTACGACCGGATACACTGCCCGTTAGTATATGTGTAGATCATAGTTAGTTAGAGCATTATAAATTTAGACATGATCTCACCCATCAGCCTCCAAATAGGACTTGAAAAATAACCTTGTTTTCTTTCAAATTAGTCGTTATAAAGTTTGTTGCCAGTTAATATATTAGAAATGCCTTAACATTTTCAAGATAAGTAAGCCATCGATTTAAACTCGATTAGGTATCTCATGTGTGATGACACAACTCGAAACAAAATATCACATTTTTATCTCTTATTTGCTAGCTAAAAAGGTTTGGATGGACATTCTTCTTTGGTGGAACATTATAAAATATAATGTTTGCCTCGAGGATGCAATCAGCCGAACATCCAAAGTCAAGATTAAAGCTTCATTTCATATTCTTCAACGTGGTTGTTGAAACAACACTTTGGCTTCTTTAGAGTAATAGAAACAAATTCACTTTTTCTTAGAAAAAGGCCATAGACTGAGTTGCTATTTAATGTTGTAAAGTTATCTCCTTTAACTGGTTGTGCAATAGGCATAAGAAATTCTCTCAAGATTCGATTGAGTTGTTTGACAATCCTTGTAACACTATTTCCAAGTATATTTGAGAACGATTGTGACAATAATTTGTAATTCTCGGATTTACTTAAGAATACATTCCATATTAAAAAAAACAAATTTTATTAGTCGAGTTTATGATGTCATACAAACTCGAGGTAGTGAAAGTACACACAGTGACGTAACAATCTGACAGATGAATAAATCACTGATAGACACATTACCTAATGATTGGTATTTATACTAAACCAATCATTGATGACTTGTGACTTATTACATAATAGGTCCCTAGACTTCTAATAATGATAAAACAACCAACTAACTTTGTGGACTAAAATTACATTCATTTGTAATTTTTTAAAATATCCCCCAATGTAATAGAAGTCTTGGTTGTTGAGGTCTAGGTGTCTTCCATCTTATCTTCTCTTTGAATAAATCCTTGTAGCTTGAGTGGAGAAAATCTTTGATAAGTATCGGAGTGATGTCTTTATCTTTATTTTGGTCTTCTTCATTCGGAATGATGAGAGTTATTTGAAAAGCTCATGAATCGACTAATGAAGCCCCTTCTTCATAGTCATTGATTCCTCTTTATCATTGAATCGAATCTCTCGAAGACTATACCGTTATCTAACTAAATCTACAACTCTTGTGAACCATTTCTCATTTCTTCTTCTTCTTTAGCTTGTTAATTTGAGGTGATGAGTGTTGCGGAAGGATAGGAATGATATGAATTTTGGGTGGAGTTAAGAAGTGAAATGACGTTCTTTTAATGATGATATTTTTCTTCTTCTTTAGCTCCTCCTTGAATCATACTTAACCTCTTTGTTGAAGTTATATGAACGATTGCATCTTTCCTTCAATTTTATTATCTTGACCATCATTTTCACATAGCTAAGAGATGACTAACAGTGCAAAATATTTAACAGCAGGGACTAAGGGTGCAAAATACACATTTTGGGCAGAAATTACATAATGTCCTTTTAGTTAGTCACCTTAAAAGTGTAGGATTTTTTGTCATAATGACACGTGTATGTACATGTGGCATGCTAAGGGATTTTAGGAGAAAATTATACCTATCATGTTATTTAGAAAATTCAAGAACAAGGGTTAAGGAATTTAGTGCAAGTGTGTAGGTGATTAAGCTAGGTGGTTAATGATGCTATAGAATCAATCTATGAATTGTTCAAGTTCTTATAACCATATCTCATTCAAGCTAAATTCATGTTTAGAATTTTGTTAATATGTTCGTTAAGTGTTATGCTTAGTTATATAATGAGTTTGTGTAGGTTTATGATTATAGATGATGATACCATGAATCATGGATTATGTTAGCATGTTTTGGGAATCATAATCAGTTATGTTTTTGAATTTTCAAGAGTTTATGTATAGAAAACTTAGCTAGTTCATGGCTTATGATGAAGATGTTTAATTTAGGAATTGAAGTGAACCGAGACATATAGATAACAGATAAGACAATCATGTTAATAAAACTTCAAATACCAAAACACAGAGCACTTAAAGGTAATTCAACTCACCTTTAGCATGTTGACCTTTTGACTTTTTCTCTCAAGTCACAACTTAAAAATCACACCCACATATACACCATGACAACCGGTGAATGGACCACCGTCTCCCACCGCAAACGCAACCACCACACAACAGCCACCCATCTCCGACCACCACCTACAAAAACAACCACAAACCCAACTCCTAAACATACAACTAATACCCCTGCCTTGAACAACCACACAATCACTTACCACTTCACCCACTTCCCAACCAACTGGAACCACCTCGTCTTGAAGGAAGTCTTCTCGCGATACGGACAATGTGACGATGTCTATATTCCAGCCAAAAGAAACAAACAAGGAAAGCGGTTTGGTTTCGCCAGATTTACCGGAATCGTAAACCCATCAAACTTTGAACAAAAACTTAACACCTTATGCATTGGTACCCAACGGGTCCTGTGTAATATCGCTCGCCATCAACGCAGACCCACCTGGCCTACGCGTCATACCACCATCCACAAAACAACCACAAACCCAAATAACCATTACACCGCTGCCCCTAAGACAGGATCGTATTCCGATACTCTATCCGGAAAAAATACACAACCCCAACCCAAGCACAACTTACACCTAACACTTCCCACAACTCCAAAACACGACTCTCCTTGCTCAATCTTCGCTGAATTAAAATCCCTTGAAGGCGCCTCCAACACTCACCATCTCATCCTTGATGAAGGGTTTTGTGACTTCACCACCAAGTATCTTGGTGGCTGATGCGCGTGGATTGCAACACGCACTACGTTTTACCTCTCGAGGGATCTCGAGAAGCTTGCAATCCCCACCAGGCAGTGTACCTGACCGATGTAGTATAGTGTAGTGGCAAGTACCGGGGGATTGATCGTTCTCTCACAGGGAATAGTGTTCGTTAGGTTAAAGGCTACTCTAATTAAGGTCTAAGGGTGGAGGATGATTATTTTTTGTATTTTTATGTTTTTTAGAAAGCAGTAAAATCTCGGTTTTGAAGGAGTGGGCGGAATTAGTTGCTAGTCAACTAACCCAAGTTCTACTTATGCAAATTAAAATAAATATCTACACTATCGTGGTTGTGAAAACAATATGGAGAAAATTGTGTTTACTTAGATTTCATTACCCCCTAACNTGTCTATATTCCAGCCAAAAGAAACAAACAAGGAAAGCGGTTTGGTTTCGCCAGATTTACCGGAATCGTAAACCCATCAAACTTTGAACAAAAATTTAACACCTTATGCATTGGTACCCAACGGGTCCTGTGTAATATCGCTCGCCATCAACCCAGACCCACCTGGCCTACGCGTCATACCACCATCCACAAAACAACCACAAACCCAAATAACCATTACACCGCTGCCCCTAAGACAGGATCATATTCCGATACTCTATCCGGAAAAAATACACAACCCCAACTGATTGGTCCTGAAACAGTCAACTAAAGTCAACCAAGGATTTGGTCAACAAAAGTCAAACTAGAAAAGGCACAATACACCAAGGAGAGTATAGGAGTTCTCCGGGTCGTTTAAGTCCCGACGAGGTGTGAATTGTATCGAAAATGATTTGAGATCAAGCGTTTATGAAACGGGGTTTGGTGAAAGAGATTTGTGAAGATTAAACTAAGGAAATGAGATGAAAACGATTCACAAGAACTATATTAACAAACACGTGAAACTAAATTATCTAAAAACTTTTAAAACTTAAAAAACGTACGTTTACGTTTAAATAAACGTCAACGTACAAAAATAAAAGTGAAATTACCAAATTTAACCTAAGAATATGAAATTAGAAATTAAAAACTACTTAAAAAGTTATAAAAATGCTAAAGATACCCTAAAAGAACCAAAAACGTAGCCAAAGATGAAAACGAGACGTTACCGGGATTCGTTACGAGCCCAAAACGTCAAATTTTTGAAATAAAAAGGCTACGGGTGTCAAACTAATTTTCCTAGGTCCTAAATGTAAAAAGAAAATTTTGAAAAAAAAGAAAAACATTTTTTTTGACTTTTATATTTTTTATTATGATTAAATTACTAATTAAATGAAAATTAATTCTAATAAATACTAAACCTACAAAGATAAATCTGGAAATTTTTTAGTAAATACTACAAGTTAATTAGAACCTAAGAAAAATATACAAGATGGTGGCACAGTACAAAAATAAGCAGAAATTAAGCAAATAAGCCAAATAAGCAAAAAGGTAACAAGTGGTTAAATAAAAAGATGGGGGAATTATAACCGTAAGTCCCTAGGGCGCTAACGGTTAAGGTGTGGTGTGTTTGTGTTGTGATGTTGTGAGCCAAGGGACACAGGTTCGAATCCTGCCCTTGGATTTTTGCAAATTTATTTTTTTTTCTTTTTCTTTTCTGTTTTCTTTTTAACAAACACAAACACAAACTCAAATCTTATATTTGAACACAGATTTCTACAAACCAACAAATTTAAAACAGATTCAAGGATCACCTTTAATTTTGTTTTCAAACTTTGTTTCTGCCAATGTAAGCCACCAAATCAAATAAACTTAAACAAGCTTATGGCTTGAATAAGCATAACAACAACAAGCAGCAAATCAATAACAACAATACCAACTAACAAGAATTACAAGGACAATAACAAGAACAGAAGTCCAAGAACAGCCTATAAGAACAATGGCAAGAGCAGTCCAAGAATTAAGCCAAAGAAAACTCAAACAAAAGCCTATAAGCTCTATAAGCTTCAACAAGTACAAACAAGAACAATAATGTACAACAACTAGAACAAGAACAACTACAATAAACAACAAGATCAATCAACAAGAACAACACCACTCAGCATATATTGAGTTAACAACAGCAACAGTCCAAGAATAAGCCCAAAAGAAGCTTGATCTTAAGCACTAAATAAGCAATTTGGCCAACTCTAAAAGCAGTCCTAAATAGTCTACCTAGGGGGCTATCTAAAACAACAAAGATTAACACTTAACACCTACTAATGAAAAATCTAGGACCCCATGAACTTTTGTCCAAAACTGAGAACAGGGGAGTTCTCAGTCAACAAGCAACTTCAAGATTGATTTTGAATGATCAAAAGTGTTTCAAATTACAAAATTCTTTTTGATATATGTCAACAAGCTGGTAAGCTTTACAAAAAACCAAAGATCTTGTATTTTGACACAGAAATAAACTTGTTGCATACCTTTGAAATCTGTCCCATTTTGACTTAGGCTGCAGTTTTGACTTTTTGAGATTTTTAAACCATTTGACTTTGATGAGTTTTGGGTGATCCTAGTTCACTTAAAATGATATTACAAGCTAAAATGAAACCAATACAAGCAAAACTAACAATTTCCAAGCTAAATTGAAGGTTATGCTATGCCCATTTTTCAACAGATAAGCAAATGCAATCATAAAACCTTGGTTTTGACTTTTTGTGAAAGAGTGCCCAATTGAATGGTCAAACTGAGTTCCCTTAGGCCTAGATAACTTGTTTGAACCAGAAATTGTAACAAATAACAATGAGAACACAACAGAAGAACCTGAACCAAACACCCTTTATACTAACTGATTTCAAGAATTTCAAAGCAACTCACAAAATAACAACACAATACTAACTAGTTATCTTATATTATGCTACAATGAACTTAAATAATCAGATAACAACAGTGAATAACAACTAGTACTAGCTAACAGTATATAACCAAGATATTAAAGCAAAACCTACTTGCCATCCAAGCTGTGATTTACTGAGTACCAAGAACATAAGAACCAACCTATTGTCTCCCATGAGACTCTAAACCATATTCCACCACCATTGCTACTGCTGCAACTCCTTCTTCTTTCTTCATATATAAATTTTTTTTATTTTCCCTTGATTTTTTTCTTATTTTTTTGTATTTTTGAGTTTTTTAGTAAAACAGGTTATAAACTTAACTTAGCTTATAGAAAACTTAATTTTGAACTAGGGTGAGCTATTGGAACAGTAATGAAGGCTTTTAACAACAATTATACCAATATGAAAATTTCACTAAAAAGAGTCAATAACTGAATTTAACAGGAGAACCTGGGATTGTGATTAAATAAACTTCAAATTACAATAGTAGAACTGAACACAGGATTTTAAAAGCAAATTTAACAACTAAAATCTAAGTTTACATTAATTCGACATTACAGAAAAAAAACTAAAAACTCTCCTTTGCTGCTCCTTCTTCTCTTTCTNCCTTCGCTGCTCCTTCTTCTCTTTCTTTATATATGAGTCAATTAGGGTTCCTGAAGACTTCTTTGACCTTTCCCAGCATAATTCTGAGCCGTTGGATGGCTCAGAATGAATCTTGACCTTTCAATTTGTTTTGGCGCCAAAAAGTCTTCAACAGTTCCTCTGGTAACTTGGAGGAATTTAGGATCAATAAATGCACTTTGGAGTATATGGAAGTTGGGGGAACATGGTGAGGTGTTGGTGATGTGAAGGTATGGAGGTGGGTGTCCTGGTTAGCTTTTCACGTGGGGGGGGGGAGGAAGACGAGTCAAAGTGTTTGACTGGGGGGAAGGAGATAATAAAAACGTGGGTTTCTTTATTTTTATTATTTGTTTTGGGCTGGGAAGGTGTAATTGGTTTGGGCCTGGTAAAACTATAGGAAAGCAGGCTTGGTATATTTGTGTTTGGACTTGGATTGGGTTGTGTTGTAAGCAAGGGTCCATTTGGTTTAGTATATTACAAGGACCAATTTTGTAGATTCACCAAACATGAGGGGCTGAGATTGCACATTTCCCAAAGCACTCACAA
>LBNU01036680.1:22506-41438 GCA_014162995.1 Artemisia annua | reverse complement strand
TGTTAGAGATAGAAAAGTCAGCAAAATCATGGTGAAAAACCCATATGCTTTGCTACTGTTTTTTTCACCGGGTCGCTAGCTTGACTCGATCCCGAATTCAAATTCGTCCTTTGGGAAAGTTTGGGATATCCGGACAACATGGATGCTTATGTCCTCTCCAAAGTAATGCTTCAACCGATGCCCATTCACTTTGAAATTTTGGGTCATTTTGAGTATAATTCGACGCGGTTCCATCAGGATAACTTAGCAATGCAGTGGAATTGGTCCGGTCCAACGGCGGTTTTCAATTTACCCGGAAGATCTTGAATCTTGAGTTAAAAAAGAAGGACTCGCATCACCAACGTGAAAAGCGGCGGTTTTTGATCTTTTGAGTCCATGGAGCTTCTTTGTGTTTTTTCCTTGCTAGATTAAAGATTTTCATAGGCCTGATCACGACCAGTTCATTCCAATTCATTCATTTGAACTTTCTCGATGATCGCCTGCACGTTTGGAGGTCGAAATTGCCATGCTTCGAGGGCCCCAATAGGCTTTATGCTCAAGGCTCGATCGGACAGATGGCACGCTTTCCCGTAAACGAAAGCTTGTCATAGGCGTACACCGATGGGCGTTTTGTAGCCCGTACCGGAAGGACCAGAGCTGCATCATCTAATTTATCCGACCCCGATGCACGATTTTCACCAACCGTTCTTTCCAATTCTTTTAATTCCACGATGGCAAACTTCAACTGCCCACTTGTCTGCAGGTGGTACCGCAGTAGACGAGACGGTGAGTTACACCAGTACTTTTGGCATGACTTTCGAACTTTGTCATTGCCAGAAAATGCGTAACCACGATCACTAATTATAGCACGTGGCGGTTTCGAATCGGAGGCAAAAAGAGCTTTAAAATTTCATCACCCCACCGCCGGGCATCTTCTGGGTCAAAGCCTTTCGCTTCAACCCTTATTGTTCAGATAATCAACAGCCACGATATATATACTCTGTTTCCATAAAAGACGGAAATGGCCCCATTAAATCGATGCCCAATAACATCAAAGATTCACAAACTTGAATTTGCACATTTCCCCAAACACTCACAAGGACCAATATTGCCAAACACCAATAAAACAAGGACCAAAACTGCCATTTTTCCATTTTTAAACGTCCAAGGACCATTTTTGACAATTTTCAAAATTCAGGGACCTTTTCTGTAATTTGCCCAAAGAATCATTCAAGGACCAATTTTGACAACTTAAAATATTTCAGGGACCTTGAATGATAAAACTCCACATTTTTAAACTCCAGGGACTATTTTTGCCAATCTTTGAAAGTTGGGGGACTAAAACTGCCAAATCTGCAAACTTTGTTCGTTTTTCATTTGTTTTTAAACATTTTGCATTTGAGACATATAAAACACGATCCTTGGATATTTTTATCATTTTGATGCATTTTTGCGTGTTTTCAGATGTTTTGCGTTTCAGATTTGACCAAAAATGATGAGTGTTTGCGCACTCATCACCAACCCAAGCACAACTTACACCTAACACTTCCCACAACTCCAAAACACGACTCTCCTTGCTCAATCTTCGCTGAATTAAAATCCCTTGAAGGCGCCTCCAACACTCACCATCTCATCCTTGATGAAGGGTTTTGTGACTTCACCACCAAGTATCTTGGTGGCCTTCACATTCTCAGTCAATTCTCGGACCCTGAATCAGCAAAGAAAGCCCTCACAAACCATTCCCTCAAATCATACTTCAAATCTCTCTCACCTTGGAACGTTCTTGCCGTATCACAGAACGTGTCACCTGGATTGCAATATCAGGCCTTCAACCACATATGTGGTACCCAGAACCCTTCACTTCCATCGCTAAATTACTGGGTGATGCGTGGTTTTGCAACCTTGCAAGAGGTTTTACTTCTGAAGGGATCTTGAGAAGCTTGCAATCCCCACCAGGCAGTGTACCTGACCGATGTAGTATAGTGTAGTGGCAAGTACCGGGGGATTGAAGTTTTAAATTTTGTTTCCGGAAAATTTCTAGAAAAACCTATGCCTTACTTCTTGGAATTCCTGTAAAATATTCATTATGACTCGATACAAGCATTTGACTCGAACAAATACTAATATGTATGTTTATTTTATATTGTTATGATTCATGTTCAATCTTATTCTTATAAACAAATTTGGATTTCCCTTACACTTATCATTTGCAAAATACCTTTATATGTAGTTAAGACGAAGTTAAAAACAAAATAAAGCATTTTCACAATTTAGTTTGAAGCATGAATCAATAACAAGAAATATAACTTACATACGGAAACAAATAAAATCAAATAAACACACAAAAACACACAAAACATGGGTTGCCTCCCAAGAAGCGCTTTTCTTTATTTACGAGTCTTGTAGCTAGACTCAAAGTCACCCTATCCGACATAGGTGAGTTCCGCATCGAGGATATCCTTAGGGTTGATTTTGGTTGGAAGTTTCCTATCGGTGCGTTTAGTGAAGTATGACCTCTCAAAATTCTCTCCATCCGGGTCATATAAAGTTATCTTAATGTGCCACGATCCATCTCCTTCCTTAGGTGGCTTTTTCCAATCCCATTTGTGCTTATCACCTTCGCTTTTCCACTTATTCATGGCTAGGTTGATTGGCAAAACTCCTAGGAAGTCGGTCATCTTTCTAAAAACTAGGGGATCTTCAAAGGGATCTAGTTCGGTGTCCCTAGCTAAAAGTTGTTCTACCGTTTGTGTTCGGTTTACAAATTCTTCTTCTAGGTAGAATGGGCGTTGGGGTCCTATAAAGTCTCCTTCTAACCATGGTCCGTATCTAGAGGTCTTCCTATCGGGGGGTTCCTCAATGGTGTCATAGGCATGTTTCTTAACATCATAAACCGACCAAGTTTCTCCTTCTCCTACCGCTATCTTGGATTTCTTACAATCAATCATAGCACTAGCGGTGGCTAGAAATCCTCTTCCTATCAACAAGGGGCATGTGGGGTCGCTAACCATATCGAGGACGTGGAAATCGGCTAGCATTGTTAACTTTCCTATGTGAACTATCACGTCCTTTACTACTCCTACCGGGTATGCTACGCTTCCATCCGCTAACCCTATTATTACCTCGGTCTCTTCTAGCTTTCCTAGTTTGAGGGTGGTGTAGAGAGGTAGTGGAAGTAAGTTGAGGCTAGATCCAAGATCGGCTAGTGTGTCATAAGCTTCCGAATTACCAATCTTACATGGTAGGACAAATAGACCCGGATCATCTAACTTCTTAGGTAGTTTGTTTCGAACGAAGGCGGTCCCTTTCTCACCTAATTTGAGCTTCTTCTCATATTTTTCTAGTAGGGCGTTATAGTAGGGGGCTCGTTCTAACACATCAATAACCGGACGTTCAAGGTGGAGTTCCTTGAATTCTTCGTCGAGGTCTTGTGTGGGGGGTGTTTCAACTATGTTATCGACCGATTTGGCGTTGGATGCCTTACTCTCGTGGTCTTTTTGAGGGATTTGGGTTTGTTTGAAACACGTGCTCATGGCGTTGACCGAATAGTATTGTGGGCAAGAACTAGGGGACGAAACCGAAGAAATGGAGTTAACGTTTAGTTTCGGGTTCTTGACCGTGTCGCTCGGGAGGGCTCCCATTTCTCGGTCATTGAGAATCTTCAACAAAGAATCGATTTTATCGGTCATCTCGCTTTGCTTTTGTTTGAACTCGGATTCAAACTTGGATATACGAGCTTCTTGAGATGCCATAAATTTCGACATCAATCCTTCAAAGTTGTTGGTACTACCATAGTTGTTGGAAGGATTGTTGTTGAAGGTACGGTTTGAGGAATTACCGTTGGGTTGAAACCGGTTAGGTGGGTTGGAAGAATTGTTTTGGGGTGCGTTTTGGTTTGACTTCCACCTAAGGTTGGGGTGATTTTTCCATGAGGGGTTGTATGAATCTCCATAAGGGTTTGGCTCGGGTTTGAAAGTGTACCACTTATCTCCCGCTCCGTCGGTACGCGTGGATGCGTAGTCCGCAAAAGCTTGTTCGGGGAGTTCCATGCAATCACGAGTGTCGTGGGGACCACTACATAATTCGCACGAAGAAGTGATTTTGTTCACTTGGCTTGAAGGTTTAGGAGCTTCGTAGGATTTCATGAGAAACTTGACTTGGTCTTCAAGTTCTATGATCCTACGGTCGGAAGTGCTTGAATTATTCGAAGGCAAAGATATTGCCTTGACCGTTTTATTCAAATCACGGGGATCATTCCAACTTTCGTTGTCATATAGAGCAAGATCTTCTAGGAGATCCCATGATTGTTCCGCACTTAGATCACGTAGCTTGCCACCGGCCGCTTGGTCAATGGTTTGCCTCGTGTGGAGATTGATGTGGTCATAGAAGATTTGGACTTGGAGCCAAAGGTCTATGCCATGATGAGGGACTTTTTGGAGTAAGTCCTTGAATCGAGTCCATGCCTCGTAGAGGGTTTCGCCTTGGCGTTGTTGGAACGCCAAGATATCATTCCTTAGCTTGGTAGTTCTCCCCGGTGGGAAAAATTGAGCAAGGAAACGAGTTGTGAGATCGTCCCAAGAGGTGATGGATCCTGCGGGAAGTCGCTCAAGCCATTGACTAGCTTGGTCCCGTAGAGAGAATTGGAAGAGACGCAATCGGGTCGTCTCTCGAGTTGCAACATCAAGGTCTATGGAATCTACGATTTTGAGGAAATCCTTGAGATGTTGATTTGGATCTTCGGAACGAAGTCCATGGAATGCGCATCCGCTTTGCACCAACCGGATGGTGTCGGATCGCAAGGGAGTGACATTGGCTCCTTGAGTGAGCTCAATGGTGTTTCGATAGCCAAGGTGGCTAGGTCGGGAATACTCTCCTAAGGTGCGGGGTCTAGGAGGTTGGTTTGGTTGTGGTGGGTGGTTTGGTTGAATTGGGTTGTTGGGATCAAGGATGTTACCACCTTCCATGATGGCGGATGGTAATGGTTACGAACAAAAACACGAAGAAAAAAGATAGACTAAAGAAATCCTAGAAAAATAAAATAAAAATCTCACTAGAAAGGAATCTAGTGAGTAGACCTAATAAAATAAAAATTCAACCTAAACAATAACTATTCCCCGGCAGCGGCGCCAAAAACTTGATGCGTGGTTTTGCAACCTTGCAAGAGGTTTTACTTCTCAAGGGATCTTGAGAAGCTTGCAATCCCCACCAGGCAGTGTACCTGACCGATGTAGTATAGTGTAGTGGCAAGTACCGGGGGATTGATCGTTCTACTTGGGGAATAGTGTTCGTTAGGATTGAAAGCTAATCTAATTAGGTCTAAGGGTGAGGGATGATTCTTTTTGTATTTTTATATTTTATGAAAGCAAGTAAAAATCTCGGTTTTGAAGGAGTGGGCGGAATTAGTTGCTAGTCAACTAACCCAATTAACTACAAATGCAAGAAAAATAAAATTACAAGAAAATAAAAGGTTGTGAAACTTATATGGAGAAAAGCGTGTTTACTTAGATTTCATTACTCCCTAGCTATCTTTTACCGGTTGATTAGTTTGTTACAATTGTGTGGATGACGGGTTGTATTCCTTAATACCATTCGTGGGGCATGCACGTCCTTCCCCAACTCTATAAGCTCCTACTTCATCCTATGGCGACACGTTTAGTATCCTAACCATGAAATCACTAATAGTCACTTATGCATTAAATACAACCAATTAATCGTAGTGCACATCCGATTCATGTTTCTTAAGACGTTCAAGCATGTTACCAATTGGAAGTTAGCCAGATTTCTTAAGCCTAACATTGAAATCACCCACCCACAACAATTAATAACCAACCATCAACCAATAATCAATAGCTAGGTTTCATTACATCTAAGCAAACACAAGAAAAACCTAGCCTACCATGTTAATGTAAAGACAAGCACAAGATAAAATCAAACAACACATAGACATATTGAATGATTAATGGAAGACTTATCTTTAATTAAGCATGGATGAAACAAGGGTGAAAAACCCTTGAAAATACAGTAAAATTCGACCTAGGGTTTATCTCTAAAGTTCTCCCAAAAGTTGCACACTAATGAATGAAAATTATAAAACTATATATAGATTTTACAATCTGACGGCGTCACGTTATAGCTTGTGACGCCGTCACCTCGCCGCCAAAACTCTTCTCGGATTGCATACAAGGTAGGCTAAGGCGATTTGGGTGTACATTTGGGATGGATTGTAAACAAATTCTTCCTTTAAGTAAAATGCTTAAAGTTAGAAACGAAAAAGATAGGCTCGGAGGGGTGTACTAGGGTTATCGTGTACTAAAAATGAGTACAACGCTAAGGTGTGGGAAAATTACTTGACCAATGAAGCCAATGTAATTATAGTACGGGTGTAAAACAAGGGTTATCCTAATGCCTCTTATCATGTAGTAAATCCTAACTACACGAATGTAGTCTCACTAGCGGTCTCGGGATGAATCACTAACGCAAGTTCTAGAATCTAAGTACTACCGGTACACTCATAAGCACCAACAATGAATGTTTTTCCTAACAATTCTAGGGGCGAACCTCACATATTTGGGGTGAAAATTTTTGAGTGATACGGTTTTTGTGCTAGTCATACAACTCCTATCCATGAGACGCTTATTAAGACTAAAGTTTTACTCCTATATGTTGCAAAAAAATTTAAATTTGGCGCTAAAATCGCCCTAACAAATATTTCTCTTAGGTTTATTACACACCTACTATTAAACAAAACAAAAATCAAGTGTAATTGCATTCTCTAAGGTATCATAATTTACCCCCCCCTACACTTAAGATGAACATTGTCCCCAATGTTCAAATAAAAAGATGTAAAAGTAAAGAAGGTTAATGAATGAAAACAAATACTCTCCTGATTCGTTCGTTGTGGATAATGCGGTAACATGGTTAAATCCTCATCCAAGAAAATGAACGTTAAAGCTTCCCTTCCAAAATATAAATCATCTTCTTGTCCAATATAACCTGTTAAACCTGACAAAGCAAACATAGCAAACCTCGCGTAAAATCGGTGGCAAAATCTATATATACTAAAATCCTAAAAAGCAATAAAGATATAATGCTTGTGGAATGAATATTTGCAGATTCCTGGAGTTTATAAAATATGGGTTTTATTGAGACTTTACAATTCCAGATGAAAAACAAAATTTTCAAAATTTTCCAGAATTTTACACCTGACGCCGTCAGCTTTTAATGGTTGACGCCGTCAGAGTGATCTGACTGAAGTTTTAAATTTTGTTTCCGGAAAATTTCTAGAAAAACCTATGCCTTACTTCCTGGAATTCCTGTAAAATATTCATTATGACTCGATACAAGCATTTGACTCGAACAAATACTAATATGTATGTTTATTTTATATTGTTATGATTCATGTTCAATCTTATTCTTATAAACAAATTTGGATTTCCCTTACACTTATCATTTGCAAAATACCTTTATATGTAGTTAAGACGAAGTTAAAAACAAAATAAAGCATTTTCACAATTTAATTTGAAGCATGAATCCATAAACAATAAGAATGAAACACACATACGGAAACAAATAAAAAAAAACAAACAAACAATCAAACAAATCACGTCCTTACGTGACCTCGTTGTTGGTCTCGGTTTCTAGGTCGTCCTCATTCTTAGTTTTGTATTCCGGACCTAGTTGTAAACATTCTTTGTAGAAACCAAATATTCTACTCATGACATAGTCTACTCCTCTACGTCTATCCTCGTCATTCCTATAGTAGACCGCTTGCTTATGCTCCTTCTCAAGGTTTGACAAGAGTCGGTATTGCTCTATCTTATATGGCATTTGGTAGGCTATCTCATCGGTCTCATCCTTGAATCTAACTATCCCTAGAGACGGGTCATAATTCATTTTAGAGGCCTCAACAAATGGCTTTCCAAGCACTACTTGAGTTAGGAAACTATCTATTATCGGGCGAATATCTTCTACAATCACAAATTCGGTAACATATGTGAAGTTTCCTACGAAAATGTGCAATCCCTTAAATCTTCCCACGAAGTTACTTAACCAACCCGTGTTGGGAAATATCCTAGGTCCAAGTTGCTTATTCATTATCCAATTGTAGTGGATCCTAGTCATGATGTTTATGAGAGATTTAGGATCTATGTAAGCTTTCCATACATGCACATGCCCAATGTTGCATGGTATATTAATATTGGATGGGTCGCCCGTTTTAATAATTGGATTACCTAAGAAGTATGGTGTCTCGGGGTCATCGAATAAATCCTTATGGTATACACGTTCTTCCTTAGTGGGTAACCTATTGAAGTAGTCTTCTCCATTCTCTACTTCTTCCACTCTCTTTTCCTTACTATCCTCAACTCTCTCAGCCTCATTCTTAGGTTCACTATCAACCGCAATCATATTCTTATCATCTTCTTCCTTATCCTTATCGATTGGCTTAATAGTGACAAAGTTGACAAAGTGGACGTGTTTGGATGATGAGGGGTCCTTGACTTGGGTTCTGCTATTTGTGCTTCTAGCGTCCTTATTTGGTGGTGTCAACACTTGGTTGGTGAGGGCTTTCAACAAGTTGTCGATTTTATTAGTCATCTCTGTTTGTTGTTGATTGAATTCGGTCTCAAACTTTGTTATACGAGCTTCTTGAGATGCCATAAAATTGGACATTAATCCTTCAAGATTGTTGGTACTACCATAGTTGTTGGGAGGATTGTTGTTGAAAGTACGGTTTGAGGATGAACCGCTTGGTTGGAAACGATTAGGTGGATTGGAAGAATTGTTTTGAGGTGTGTTTTGATTTTGTTTCCACCTAAAGTTTGAGTGATTTTTCCAAGAGGGGTTGTAGGAATCACCGTAAGGGTTTGGCTCGGGTTTGAAAGTGTACCACTTTTCTCCCGCTCCGTCGGTACGCGAGGACGCGTAGTCCACAAAAGCTTGTTCGGGGAGTTCCATGCAATCACGAGTGTCGTGGGGACCACTACAATACTCACATGAAGAAGTGATTTTGTTCACTTGGCTTGAAGGTTTAGGATTTCATGAGAAACTTGACTTGGTCCTCAAGTTCCATGATCCTATGGTCGGAAGTGCTTGAATTATTCGAAGGCAAAGATATTGCCTTGACCGTTTTGTTCAAATCACGGGGATCATTCCAACTTTCGTTGTCATAGAGAGCAAGATCTTCTATGAGTTCCCATGATTGTTCCGCACTTAGATCACGTAGCTTACCACCGGCCGCTCTGTCAATGGTTTGCCTCGTGGGGATATTGATGTGGTCATAGAAGATTTGGACTTGGAGCCAAAGACCTATGCCATGGTGAGGGACTTTTTGGAGTAAGTCCTTGAATCGAGTCCATGCCTCGTAGAGGGTTTCGCCTTGACGTTGTTGGAACATCAAGATTTCATTCCTTAGCTTTGTGGTTCTCCCTGATGGGAAAAATTGAGCAAGGAAACGAGTGGTGAGATCATCCCAAGAGGTGATGGATCCTGTGGGTAGACGCTCTAGCCATTTACTAGCTTGGTCTCGCAGAGAGAATTGAAAGAGACGCAATCGGGTCGTCTCTCGAGTGTTAACATCAAGGTCTATGGAATCTACGATTTTAAGAAAGTCCTTGAGATGTTGATTGGGATCTTCGGAACGAAGTCCATGGAATGCACATCCGCTTTGCACCAACCGGATGGTATCGGATCGCAAGGGAGACACATTGGCTCCTTGAGTGAGCTCAATGGTGTTTCGATAGCCTTGGTGGTTAGGACGGGAGTATTATCCTAAAGTGCGGGCTCTAAGAGGTTGGTTTGGTTGTGGTAGGTTTTGTTGTGGTGGGTTGTTGGGATCAAGGATATTACCACCTTCCATGATGGCGGATGGTAATGGTTACGAACAAAGAAACAAAGAAAAAAAGATAGACTAAAGAAAACCTAGAAAAATAAAATAAAAATCTCACTAGAAAGGTATCTAATGAGTAGACCTAAATAAAAATAAAATTCAACCTAAGCAATAACTATTCCCCGGCAGCGGCGCCAAAAACTTGATGCGTGGTTTTGCAACCTTGCAAGAGGTTTTACTTCTGAAGGGATCTTGAGAAGCATGCAATCCCCACCAGGCAGTGTACCTGACCGATGTAGTATAGTGTAGTGGCAAGTACCGGGGGATTGATCGTTCTACTTGGGGAATAGTGTTCGTTAGGATTGAAAGCTAATCTAATTAGGTCTAAGGGTGAGGGATGATTCTTTTTGTATTTTTATATTTTATGAAAGAAAGTAAAAATCACGGTTTTGAAGGAGTGGGCGGAATTAGTTGCTAATCAACTAACCCAATTAACTACAAATGCAAGAAAAATAAAATGACAAGAAAATAAAAGGTTGTGAAACTTATATGGAGAAAAGCTTGTTTACTTAGATTTCATTACTCCCTAGCTATCTTTTACCGGTTGATTAGTTTGTTACAATTGTGTGGATGACGGGTTGTATTCCTTAATACCATTCGTGGGGCATGCACGTCCTTCCCCAACTCTATAAGCTCCTACTTCATCCTATGGCGACACGTTTAGTATCCTAACCATGAAATCACTAATAGTCACTTATGCATTAAATACAACCAATTGATCGTAGTGCACATCCGATTCATGTTTCTTAAGACGTTCAAGCATGTTACCAATTGGAAGTTAGCCAGTTTTCTTAAGCCTAACATTGAAATCACCCACCCACAACAATTAATAACCAACCATCAACCAATAATCAATAGCTAGGTTTCATTACATCTAAGCAAACACAAGAAAAACCTAGCCTAGCATGTTAATGTAAAGACAAGCACAAGATAAAATCAAACAACACATAGACATATTGAATGATTAATGGAAGACTTATCTTTAATTAAGCATGGATGAAACAAGGGTGAAAAACCCTTGAAAATACAGTAAAATTCGACCTAGGGTTTATCCCTAAAGTTCTCCCAAAAGTTGCACACTAATGAATGAAAATTATAAAACTATATATAGATTTTACAATCTGACGGCGTCACGTGTGACGCCGTCACCTCGCCGCCAAAACTCTTCTCAAATTGCTCAAATCCACTTCTGACGCCGTCCCCCTTTATTTCTTTCTGGGCCGTCTCTCTTTGGCTTATAATGTGACGGCCTAGGCGTCACAAAGCGTGACGCCGTCACGTGTTATTTCACCAAAACTTTCTGGATCGTCTCGTGTAATTTCATATCCACCTCTTTGTCAAAGCGTGACGCTGTCACCTCGTAAAGAGTGACGCCGTCAGGTACAGTTTCCAACATGTTTTTGGGACTTTGTCGTTTTCTTCACTTTTATGCTCCAAAAATGTCCAAAATACTCCCTTTTCCAGATTTCCTCTCCAAAGTACCTAAAATGACAAAAGGAACGATTTAAGGCAATATTTGATCAAATATATTACCACCTTCCATGATGGCGGATGGTAATGGTTACGAACAAAGAAACAAAGAAAAAAAGATAGACTAAAGAAAACCTAGAAAAATAAAATAAAAATCTCACTAGAAAGGTATCTAATGAGTAGACCTAAATAAAAATAAAATTCAACCTAAGCAATAACTATTCCCTGGCAGCGGCGCCAAAAACTTGATGCGTGGTTTTGCAACCTTGCAAGAGGTTTTACTTCTGAAGGGATCTTGAGAAGCTTGCAATCCCCACCAGGCAGTGTACCTGACCGATGTAGTATAGTGTAGTGGCAAGTACCGGGGGATTGATCGTTCTACTTGGGGAATAGTGTTCGTTAGGATTGAAAACTAATCTAATTAGGTCTAAGGGTGAGGGATGATTCTTTTTGTATTTTTATATTTTATGAAAGAAAGTAAAAATCACGGTTTTGAAGGAGTGGGCGGAATTAGTTGCTAATCAACTAACCCAATTAACTACAAATGCAAGAAAAATAAAATGACAAGAAAATAAAAGGTTGTGAAACTTATATGGAGAAAAGCTTGTTTACTTAGATTTCATTACTCCCTAGCTATCTTTTACCGGTTGATTAGTTTGTTACAATTGTGTGAATGACGGGTTGTATTCCTTAATACCATTCGTGGGGCATGCACGTCCTTCCCCAACTCTATAAGCTCCTACTTCATCCTATGGCGACACGTTTAGTATCCTAACTATGAAATCACTAATAATCACTTATGCATTAAATACAACCAATTAATCGTAGTGCACATCCGATTCATGTTTCTTAAGACGTTCAAGCATGTTACCAATTGGAAGTTAGCCAGTTTTCTTAAGCCTAACATTGAAATCACCCACCCACAACAATTAATAACCAACCATCAACCAATAATCAATAGCTAGGTTTCATTACATCTAAGCAAACACAAGAAAAACCTAGCCTAGCATGTTAATGTAAAGACAAGCACAAGATAAAATCAAACAACACATAGACATATTGAATGATTAATTGAAGACTTATCTTTAATTAAGCATGGATGAAACAAGGGTGAAAAACCCTTGAAAATACAGTAAAATTCGACCTAGGGTTTATCCCTAAAGTTCTCCCAAAAGTTGCACACTAATGAATGAAAATTAGAAAACTATATATAGATTTTACAATCTGACGGCGTCACGTTATAGCTTGTGACGCCGTCACCTCGCCGCCAAAACTCTTCTCGGATTGCTCAGATCCACTTCTGACGCCGTCCCCCTTTATTTCTTTCTGGGCCGTCTCTCTTTGGCTTATAACGTGACGGCCTAGGCGTCACAAAGCGTGACGCCGTCACGTGTTATTTCACCAAAACTTTCTGGATCGTCTCGTGTAATTTCATATCCACCTCTTTGTCAAAGCGTGACGCTGTCACCTCGTAAAGAGTGACGCCGTCAGGTACAGTTTCCAACATGTTTTTGGGACTTTGTCGTTTTCTTCACTTTTATGCTCCAAAAATGTCCAAAATACTCCCTTTTCCAGATTTCCTCTCCAAAGTACCTAAAATGACAAAAGGAACGATTTAAGGCAATATTTGATCAAATAATTACAGATTAGGGCTTAAATGACCCCCTTAAAGCGTAACACTTTTCGCCTCATCATTGGGTGATATCCTTCTCACTGAAGATTGTAGCTCTCGTCAATTCGATAGATCGACAGGAAAGGTGTGCATCCTTACTAAACATACCAACCTCATCCTTGAAACAATTCAAGTTTCGATTGGTAATGAAATCCTTCCGATCCGTGTAATGGAAATAGAAGGGGAAATTGCTTCCTTTTTTAATGGATATACGCTTGAATCTTCCGATGATGACAACACTACAATTGGGGACCTGAATGGATGGCAACATGATGGTGATAACGATGGTGAAAGAAATCTAGGAGATGATGATGCACATTCTGGCGATGGTGATGATGTTTCTGATGATAAGGCTGCCAATGACGAAGAAGATGTCAATGTCACAACTGAAAAGCTATTTTTAGATAATAATGATGTGCGCAGAAGTCACACAAAGATCTCAGAAGGAAATTTTGTTGAAGAGTCCACTTCAAGTACACCTGCAGCCAAAGACAAGCATCCCTCGTCTCCCAAAGCATCTGACATGAAATTTGGCTACACTATATCAAGGTCAACGACTGAAGGTAACTTCCTAAATTTTTCTCTACTTCGTAGAACTCTCAAGTCCAAGACCAAATTCAAAGCCCAAAACTCCCAATCCCCTTCACCTAGGCCCGATACAGACACAAACCCATTAATGGACACCCTTTCTAGCCCACAACCAATTATTCCTCAAACAGGTCCATCAAACATGCCACTAAAAACTTACACTAGACGACATAAATCTGTCCCTGTTTCCTCATCTCAATTATCTCAACCCATACTAAGAAGAAAACGATTTGCTTATATGAAGCTTTTCAATCCTATCAATGAGACACTCACACAACTTAGAAAACGCAATGCGCAGAAGAAACCAAAAACACTATCACAACCCATCCCTGTAACCACCATCTTACCAACAAACGACATTGTTATCTCAGATTCACTTTCTAATATCAAACGATGCAATGATAGACTCCTTTCTCAAACCACCACCTCTAAGTCAAAGTCTAATGAGGTGAACAACACGATTAATGTGGGCAACTTAGTTGGGTTCAATATGGCAGGCATGGAACATGAGGTAACTCATTGCCTCAACCACGGTGATTGTAATGTTAATCAATCAATGTACTCTCTTTAAACATTAGGGGGATCGGGGAAGATCATAAAAGGAGTTGGGCGAAAAGACTTTGCATTGACAACAAAGTTAATTTCATGGGATTACAGGAGACTATGTCCCATGATGACACTCACTATCTCATCCAATCTTTATGGAAAGGTAATACCTTTGGCCACTACACTGAGAAAGCTGATGGAAAATCTGGGGGTATCATTGCTATTTGGGATCCTAATTACTTCTCCTCAACCACTTCCATGGATGGAGATGGTTTTGTTGCAATCATTGGGAATTGGATTAATCTTGATGAGAATTGTCTCCTGATTGTGGTATATGCTCCATAAGAACTCAGTAGGAATGAAAAGCTTTGGCGGGATTTGATTAGCATCATCAATCAACACAATATGCTTACTATTGTGCTAGGCGACTTTAATGAAGTGAGAACTGCCTCAGAAAGAATGGGCACACTTTTTGATGCGAATGGAGCCTCGATCTTCAATAAATTCATTTTGACGCGGGGTTATGTGACCTCCCGTTAGAAGGTAAGCGATTTACACGGATGGACAACATCGGTTCTAAACTTAGTAAGATTGACCGAATCCTTGTCTCTAAGCACTATGTAGATTTGTGGCCGAATTCATACGTCACTGCTTTATCAAGAGAATTTTCAGACCATACTCTCTTGCTTCTATCAAACTCCACCACTGATTTTTGACCTTCACCTTTTAAATTCTACAACTCATGGCTCCTACACAAAGATTTCACTCCACTACTATCATCTTGTTGGACCCCTACAGTGGGTCAATCTACAATTCACCCGGCTGTGAACTTCAAAGATAAACTAAAGCTACTTAAATTATCTATCAAGCAATGGAGAACCAATGTTATGACTTCAGAGTCTGCTGCGGATGCCTCACTACGTGGCTTGATTGATGATCTTGATAACAAAGCAGTGCTAGGCCCTCTAACGACATCAGAAGCTGCTGCCAGGATCGACTATGTCAAGGATCTCACCACCTTGGAAAGAAACAAAGTCATGGATCTTCGTCAAAAGGCTAAGGTTAGATGGGCGTTGGATGATGATGAAGATTCCAGCTTTTTCCATGGTATGTTAAATGCTAAATTTAGTAGATCAAGAATAAATGACCTCAATATTTTGGGCAATTGGACCACGGATCCTGTGTTAATTAAGAACCATGTCCTACAATGTTACGAGCTGAAATTCAAAGAAGCGAATCTTAGAAGACCAACTTCCTCAAGTAGTCTGTTTAAGCGCATTACAGTTGATGATTCCCAACTTCTTGACCGTTCTTTTACACCACTTGAAATCAAGGAAGTGGTTTGGGATTGTGATGGGGACAAAGCTCCGGGCCCGGATGGCTTCACTTTTAAGTTCATAAAGAAACATTGGGATGTACTCAAAGAAGATATTATATCATATGTTCAAGAATTTGAAAATTCAGCTTACATCTCGAGAGGTTGCAACTCGTCCTTCATCACTCTCATCCCCAAAACCGATGACCCACTTTCAATAGGAGATTATCGTCCTATTAATCTTATTGGGTGCCAATACAAGATAATCGCTAAGGTCCTTGCTAATCGTCTTGCCCTCGTTGTCCCATCAGTGATTGGTGAAGTGCAAATGGCTTACATAAAAGGGCGGCAAATAGTTGACGGTCCACTTATAGTTGATGAAATCACCTCTTGGGCGAAAAAATATAAGAAACGTCTCATGTTCTCAAGCTTGATTTTGAAAAATCCTTTGACACTTTGAATTGGTCTTTCTTGATCTCCATCATGAAACAAATGGGCTTTAGTCCTAAATGGATAAAGTGGATATTTTCTTGTCTTAATTCGGCCTTTGCTTCGGTTCTTGTAAATGGTTCTCCAACAAAGGAATTTAGATTGGAAAGGGGACTTAGACAAGGTGACCCTCTCTCACCATTCCTTTTCATCATTGTGGTTGAAGCACTCAATGTGAGCTTACTTCATGCGAGGAATAACAACTTATTCCACGGGGTTAAAGTGGGTGTCGACAATGTACATGTCTCTCATCTTCAGTTTGCGGATGATGCACTAATTATGGGTGAGTGGTCCCTGTTGAATGCAAAGAACCTTTCTAGAATCCTAACTTGTTTTCATCTTGCTTCGGGTCTTAAGGTTAACTTTCACAAAAGCAAGCTCTTTGGTGTTGGTGTCACTGATTCAGAAGTTAACTCACTTGCATCTACCATTGGTTGTCTTCCATCTCACTTTCCTTGCACTTACTTGGGACTCCCAGTAGGTGGAAATATGGCTAGATGTGCTAATTGGAGTACTCTCGTTGATAAATTTCACAAGAGGCTTTCAAAGTGGAAATCAAAGTCCCTTTCTTTTGGTGGTAGACTAACTTTAATCAAGTCCGTTCTTGGGAGCTTAGGTGTTTACTACTTTTCCACCTTTAAAGCTCCCATCAACATAATCAACAAGCTTGAATGCATCAGAAGAAATTTTTTTTTGGGTGGCTCTTCTGATGAGAAAAAGATCGCTTGGATTAAATGGGACAAAGCTACCTCCCCTATTTCTAATGGGAGTCTCGGGATTGATACTTTAAAGTCTAGCAATCAAGCCATTCTTTGCAAATGGTGGTGGAGATTCCACAACGAAAATAGTGCACTTTGGCACAAAGTAATTCGCTCAATTCATGGCATAGATGGTGGTCTAAATGATTTCTCGTCCATCAAATCTAAAACGGGTCCATGGTTTCGTATCGCTAAGCTTAAAGTAGATCTTTGCAAGGCTGGAATTGACTTGCCAATGGTCTTTAAAAAAAAGATTGGAAATGGTTGTGACACTCGGTTTTGGTCTGATAATTGGCTTGGAGGCTCTCCTCTTAAGGTAGACTTCCCCCGTCTCTTCCGTTTAGACTCGAATCCACACTGCCTTGTTTGTGATCGCTCTCCCACCTTTCATCCATTTGCCTCAACATAAGTTGTTCCTGATACTCATGTTACTGACATTGGTCCTTCTCCTCATACTAGCCTTGAATTCCATTGGGTGTGGCGCAGACCCATTCGGTCTATTCTAGAATTTGATGAGCTAACTGCCCTTTGTAATTTAGTGGCCCAACTTCGCCTTACTGATGACATTGACTCATAGGAATGCACTGTGGACGACACAAGACTTTTTACGGTTAAAGGGATGAGATCTCACATCATTAATTCATCTTCACCTCCACCAACAATTTCATCACCCACAAGATGGAACAACTTGATCCCATTGAAAGTGATTGTTTTCACTTGGAAAACTGCAAACCAAAGACTCCCAACAAGATCTAGTCTAGACTTCATGGGTATCGATCTTCATAGTGTCCTATGCCCTCTTTGTGACGAGGTAACTGAAACCGAAGAACACATCTTCGTCTCATGTAGTATCGCTAAGGAAACTTGGAAGGGTCTTTTAGACTGGTGGCACATCCATACAAGCACAATCACATGTCTAACTGATGCAATCAATCTTGCTGATATGATCCCCCTCCCAGCTGCCACAACAAAGTTTTTTGACGCGGTTGTTCAAGCTACCCTATGGACCTTATGGAGGTTTCATAATGATATGATTTTGGCATCTAAACGACCCAACAAGCGCCTCATCCTTGATAATATCAAACTATCATCATTTACTTGGTGCTCTAGTAGACAAAAGAAAGTCCCCATTAAGTGGATTGATTGGATATGTAACCCTTGTAATGCCATTTCATCTTGTTTGTAACTTTTCTAGCTTCTTGGTAGCTTGGTCTTTTTTATATATACTAATGCCGTTCAAAAAAAACAAAGCACTTAAACTTTATGGACCAAAATTGAAAAAACCTCGAAACACAAGGCCAACGAGACCGACATTTAACATTAACCCTTAATAAAGTGGTGACACTATAAAAACATACATTTGTATGTAACACACCATTAAACCTGAACCTTCGAGAAAAAAGGAAGAAAATGTCGAACGCCCAAATTCCGACAAGTTTCGGTCACGAGCTCCGAGCATGTCTTCGTTGTCGTCTTGTGAAAACCTATGACCAGGTATTGTTTCCCCCAAATCTACTCTACCTTCAAAAAATTTGTTTTTCTTAAACCTAATAAATATTTGTGTTTCAGTTTAGGGATTCAGGATGTGAGAACTGTCCTTTTTTTAAGATGGATGAAGAAGCTGATCGTGTTGCTGATTGTACTACTCCTAATTTCACTGGGTAATCTTCTTTTTCTTTTCTTTTTTGGTTGGATTAATTATTAGGGTTTATATGTTTTTTCAGTAGAAAAGATACATATGTTCGAAAAAAATAATGATTGATGAGGTATTACGTAGTTAAAAGATCTAATGGGGTGTGATTATAATGTGAGATGATTTTTTCCGATTATAGGATTAGAGGGTGTTTTGGTTGTGTTTTTTAGTAGATTATTTGGTTTTCGAGTTTGTCCGACGTAAATAATCAGATAAACAGTGTTTGGCATACCGTATGAGAATAAGTGATTATTGCTTTTCGTTAGAGACAAAGCGCGGTTTTGAAAAGCAGGTTACAATTTGATACCGCAGTTTTGCAAATGCATATTTCTTGAAAACGCAATCCCAACGATCCTTGAGTTGGTATATGTTTTAGCTAAAATTCACAATACCTGTGTTTATCTGCCTTCCATTGAAGACAAAACACAGTCTTTTTAAAGCGCACTCTTGCAAATGCATAATTCTTGAAACAGTGTCTTTTAGATAAACGCATTATTGCAAATGCATAATTTTTGAAAGTTCTATCCAAGACCCCC
>LBNU01036680.1:1502-22499 GCA_014162995.1 Artemisia annua | reverse complement strand
TTTTTTCTTTTTTGGTTGGATTAATTATTAGGGTTTTTATGTTTTTCAGTAGAAAAGATATATATGTTCGAAAAAACTAATGATTGATGAGTTGTTAAGCTTATTCTATGAGGATAGGTTGTTAAAAGATCTAATGGTGTGTGAGTGTGATGTGAGATGGTTTTTTCCGATTATAGGATTAGAGGGTGTTTTGGTTGTGTTTTTTAGTAGATTATTTGATTTTCGAGTTTGTCAGACGTAAATAATCAGATAAATAGTGTTTGGCATACCGTATGAGAATAAGTGATTATTGCTTTTCGTTAGAGAAAGTGCAGTTTTGAGAAGCAGGTTACACAAGCTGTTTTTTGAAAACGCAGTTTTGCAAATGCGTATTTCTTGAAGACGCAATCCCATACGCCCCCTGAGTTGAGATATGTTTTAGCTAAAATTCACAATACCTGTGTTTATCTGCCTTTCATTAAAGACAAAACACAGTCTTTTTAAAGCGCAGTCTTGCAAATGCATAGTTCTTGAAACGCATACTTTTAGAAAAATGCGTTATTGCAAATGCTTAATTTTTGAAAGTGCTATCCAAGACACCTCCCCAGAGTTGAGAGACATCTTTTAGCTTTAAATTTGGAATATTCTGTGGTGTTAGATATAAACATGGAGTGGTTCTTGATAATGGTCACTAACCTAACCTTTTCCCTGCTTTAATGGTGTTATTTAAAGTTTGTGACTTTCTGCTCGACTAATTGTGTTTTTTGTTTGGCTATAGGATAATCTCGGTTATGGATCCTTCTCGAAGCTGGGCTGCTAGGTGGCTAAGAATTGGTATGGCTAATTTCTAATTCCTGCTTATGATAACTGATAAATACTATATGATATACCTGCACATGTATCAGAAATACGGAACATGTTTGTGACCACTTACATATCTTAGAAAATAGGTTATTTTGGCTTAAGTGAGAGTATGAAAATATGGTGCCAAGTGTGCAATTGTTGGAAATTGCTCAAAGATGTAGTTGGTTTTGGATATACACATAGTTGGGTTGGCTATTAACCTCTTCTTTTCATTCGTCTTACCAAACCCTGCAATATTGTGATCTTGTATGTTGGGGATGCCCAGGTAAATGTGAGAGATAAATGTTTAGCTGTTAACTTTGATTCTACCTTGATTAAGAACTGGAGCTTGATGTTTCATACGATATCGTGTGAAAGTAGTTAATAGAACTAGTCTCAACCAAGACCCTTATTGGAATAAGTCTCAAAGTCATGTTATGCGGAATTTGTTACAATGTAGGTTAGGCTTTTTGGGGCTTGAGCTTATAAAATAAACGAGCTTATAAAATAAGATTTGTTTGTGACACTAAGTTTATGGAAGCTTTTATAAGCCATAAGCCTTATAAGCCCAAGCTCATTGAAACAGGCTTATGGGGGCTTATAGTTTGTCAAAATTACTTAAATACCCTTCAAGATATGATGGATTAACACGCAACAGCTTGAAAATTTTATTTGATGTATTTGTATGTGATTTTACATTACTAAGCTTCAACTCCAACTAATTTGCCAAAGAGCTTTATAAAAACATAAACTCTAGCTTCCGGCTTAAAATATAAGCTCCAGCTCTAGCCCTTCTTCAGCTCATATAGCCAACATACCCGTATACTTGTATAGTGGAGGTGTTTCCACAATGCATCATTTTTAAGGAAAAGGTGATCATGATATGTGCAAAAGGTTTCTATTATACATCATAGTTTGTTTTTTTATTTTTTAATAATAGTCTGTAATCTTAAATTTGTTTTTGGTCTTAGACTGCCATTTCGGTGTTCATTTGAACTCTCACCAGGTTCTCTAATTCCATCTTTCTGATTTCATTTCAACTACAGAAAGTACTTTAGTATTATATGTTTCGTGTCGACTCTGCACCTTTAGTACATATTTCGAGGGTCGGCCTTCTGTATTCTACAATGCATAGTATGCATCATCCTTTTACCCCTCTTGTCAACATTATATGTGTCTCACTTTGAAAACTTACATTAGCTGTAGTTTTTTTGTTAAAAGCTAGCAAGTATTTCTTATGTTGTCTTTTTTTTTTTGGAAAACAGATGCGCCTTTCTTATTGTCCTTTTGTATTCATGTGTTGCATCTATTCTTGTGTTCATGTTCATTTTCTTACTATATCCATGAATTGTTCTATAAGTGGTTACAACTGGTTGCGATCTTTTCTCTTGAACCATATTTGTGTTAATTATGGTATCGCCTAATGACTAAGTTCAATAGAACTTCCATCGAGACTCATTTACTGCTAAATATGCACATTGGCTTCTTTTCATTATCCAATTCTGTATTGTAGGTCAGCACCAATTGTAACATGTTCCAGTTTCCTGTTTATGTTTTTACCTAAGCGTGATTACCACAGTACACAAAGTTTTGTTATTTATGAATATACATGATATTGTAGCAAACAGTTTCACTCATAAACTCATGAACTATTTAGTTCTTTTGTGGAAAACCTCGAACATTGTTTCCCATTACCACTATTTTACGAAAGAACAATATTTTATTACTTTTTTGCTTCTGCTTATTGGAAACTTTTTGCAGCCAAATTTGCTCCCGGTTGCTACACACTCGCAGTCTCAGAAGTACTACCGGAGGATCTGATGGTCTGCCATTAGTCTGAATTATCTTNCTATTTCTTTTTAATTGCAAATAACTAGCACTAGGTAACATAAGTAACATCAGTGGGGTTTGAACCCAAAACACATCTTAGAAATGCTATATACCTTTTATTATACTCTTGTCAAGTACCTGTATGTTTTGCCCATGATATCCTCGTATACATTTTAGCATAGCGAACAACAATCATGATGAAGAATGGTGCAACCATTCTGCTACCAATGCAATGTACTAGTTGGCTGATGCAACACTGATCCCTTTTTTTTTTTTTTTTTTTTTTGAACCGGTGAATATGTATCAGTCCGATCAATATGTACATAATAGCTTACCAATCATGATGTGAATAGACGTGTCTCAATCATATCAGATGCAATGCAAGAAACAAACTTAAGAAAACATACAAAGCAAACATACCATCAAAACTAATTCAAATTCGTTCTCAAAAAGCATCAGACAAAACAACAGAAAACGAGCTTTGCGAATTCACCAGTTAACCATGCTTGGAAGGATATCCTAAGCAGTAAGCACTAGACTACATTTCCTCCCTTAACCTAAACACTCCATATTCAGACATTATGCAGCCGCCCCTCACATAAGCTGAATAAAGATGCAGCGAATAGAAGGCATCATCCAGTGCTTAAGATCACTTAAAGCTAGCTCAACCCAGGAGGGCTACATTTCCATAGCCCGATCTTTAATTCCCTTATTTTCTGCAGCTAGATACTCACAGCATCACCAAAAACCTTTGAGCCCTACCAAATATTGACTGATACGTTTTTGTTCTCCTACAGCATCCCGAGTACAAAAGCTAATTGCTTGCGAAGTAACGTGAAATTTTGCATCAACATCATTTTGAAACCAAATATTTGGTTAATATGGTTTAAGAGCTATGATTTCGTTGTAGCGCATATGTTATCTTTTATATTTTCGAGGGTGCTACTCAATATCTAAAAATGCGACGTGTAGTTAAAATGAAGAATGCAAGCACCCCCTCAATTTTGAATATATGAATATGAAACTTGTTTTTGGCGCAAAGGGATAATAACCAGTCTAACAATGCGCCTGTAATCAAATTTTGGTAATTTGGTACCGAACTCAACAGCGTAAGTGTGTAACCATACCCTGCACATTCAAATTCCTTTGCACAGATGATCAATTTTTTCATCCCTTTGTATGTCTTAATCGCTAATTTGGTTATCATCTGTTCAATTTCTGACCGGTAATGCCACAGAATCATGTAATTCACCTCCATTTCAAAATTCTAAAAATAACTAACCATTTTCTACCGAAAACCAGTTAATTAACGGTTTTTACTGTTACACTGCTATAAACTCTTGAGCAGATAATTTAGAGTTAACGTATCTCAGTGGTCTAATTTCGTAATCTTGTTCTAGTTCACATGTATATCACACCTGACTGTAATACTATTGATGCTCAATATGTAACACCAAAGTAAATAACTAGCCAAAACTACAAACCAAACAAAGATGTACATTGTAAATTAACTATAAGCTGTAAAAAGACTAGTAAATGACTTGACTAATGTAGCATATATTAGTCTACCATCAAATTTACAACTAAACAAAGATAAACAAACAGACTGTATAATTTATAATTACCGGTCACTGCAAACCAACGTTGAAAGATTGTTCGGATACATAAGCCAATCCCTGCATCATTCTAGCGATCTCAACAGTATCATCGAGATAATACTTAGCCTTGCTAGGTTTGTTCCCCACCGTGCATGCAAACACTTCTGCATTTGGAGCGATGCATTCGTTAGAAGCTACAGAAGTAGTAATTACCTCAAACATATCTTCATCTGATCTATCGTCTCCTATACACAACACGAAATCTGGTATCATTCCTTTTTCTTGCATTGTGGTGAGTAGTCGTTTTGCAACCAGTCCCTTGCTTACAGCCTGATACAAATATAAATATAATCATGTAAACCGATATTTATAGAGAGTTAAAATGATGGGAAGTTTATGGAAATAGCCAATATACAAATGACTAACTGTTATTGCAAACTCTCTTTTTTTTTCTGCAAAATACGTTTGTGATTTCGCAACTAAAAAAGAAAAGTCGAAGTACACAGAAAAACCTTTGCTGAAGAAAGTCAACAGTTGCAAAAAAAGCTCATTTCGCAAAAGTTTTATGTTGAAAAACCGTTTGTAATGTAGCTATTTTGATGAATTTCCCTAAACTATATGGGTACAACTATTTAATATCATACCTGCGGTTTAACCTCGACACAACTTTGCCCTCTTTTGACTGTAACTGGTTCATTGGTGAGCACGCTCTCGAGATGATCAAGAAGCTCTTTAGCTTGACAAGATCCAAAATCAGGATCTGCATCTTCGTAACACCACACCATGGATGTATCTTTCTGTTCAATAAATGATCCATCAGTAGTCTCGGTGTAAAGTTTCATAATTGGATGAGCGTTCTGCTGCCATCCAGAGTCTTCGACCTGTACACATGTCTCCCATTCCTCATCTCGTTTCAACCTGAAAATAACAACAAAGTCATATACCATCTGATATATGTACATCTATCGAAAGTAAAGTTTTTGGCTTATGAGACCATTGTAACTTTTCATTTCTCGTGTTCTAGGCATTGTATTTATTTTTGTCATCGAGCTATTGAAAGATGGCTTTATGTCCCATTTTGGGTCATTTGGCAACCATTTCTTTGCATCTTTTGTTCTGTGAAACTTACAGTTATATATAAATCCAACAGTTTTCAAACATATATTCAACATTGATTTAAAAAATACCCTGTTTCAACAACCCCTATGTTCCAAAAGAAGCACAATGACGAAACCAAAAAAAGAAAAGAAAAGTAAAGGTACACATACCTTATGAAACACCCGTGCTCTGCTGCGAGTCCAAGTTTCTCACAAGAAGCAAACCATTCTCCTAACGTGCTTCGACTTCTCGCACTCACAATGAAAACCATATTATTCTTATCTCTACATAAGGTGTTGAGCATTTCTATGGTTTTAGAACTTGGGCTTTTATCAATGGAAGATTGAGGCATTAAAGTACCATCATAATCCAAAAGAATTGCACGTGTTGTGGTTCGCTTATAAGCCGAAACTATATGCTCCATCGATAGCTTCCTAAAGTTTGGATCTAATGCAACTACTCTAAAACTCAATCCAAACCCGATCCCCCAACACCTTTTTCTCACATGATCTTTACAGGTCCTATCCAGATCTTGTAAAAAGCTACGAGCCCAATACCCGACATCATGAGTACTCACATACCTATAATGTTTCTCGTGTCTCATCTGCTTCTCAGGCTCACTCATTTCCAAAGCGCTGTCCATTGCATCTGCAACTGAGTCAATATTCCATGGGTTGACCCGTATAGCTCCACTTAAAGACGGGGAGCATCCAATGAACTCAGAAACAACCAACATGCTTTTCTTCAAACTAGACGAATCCAAACCTAAGATCTTATCAAGCCTATCATTTCCTTGACGACTGATAACGTATTCATAAGGTATAAGATTCATCCCATCTCTAACCGCCGTCACTAAGCAACACTCTGCAACAACATAATAGGCTACACGTTCATAAAACGTAACAGGCTTATCAATTAAGATAATGGGTTCATACCCGGGCTTCCCAAAAGTCTCGTTGATTCGTTTGACTGTTGAATATGTCTCAGCCTTAACTTCCTTAACATCATTCCCAGTTCCCCTAGCAGGATTTGCTATCTGTACTAAAACAATCTTCCCTTGCCACTCGGGATGCTGAATCAAGAGCTGTTCCATAGCTAATAACTTCAAGCTAATACCTTTAAATATATCCATATCGTCAACCCCTAACAACATAGTTTTCCCTTGATCTTTAAACTGCTTGATGAGATCAGAAACCTTAGATTCTGTTTCAGGTAAGTTTAACACAGACTGCAGTCGTTTCATATGAATCCCAACTGGCAGAATCTTGATACTAACCGTTCGCCCATAATACTCCAAACTAATATACCCTCGTTTGGATTCATACGAAATCCCCAACATTCGACTACAACAAGACATAAAATGACGTGCATAATCAAACGTATGGAAGCCAATCAAATCCGAATTCAACAACGCTCTAAGAATCTCATCTCTAACAGGCAAAGTCTTGTAAATTTCGGACGAAGGAAAAGGACTATGCAAGAAAAACCCGAGTTTCACCCTATTAAACCTTTTCCTTAAAAACGTCGGTAAAACCATAAGATGATAATCATGTATCCAAACAAAATCCTCTTCAGGATTAATCACTTCCATAATCCTATCAGCAAATATCTTATTAACCGACACATACGCCTGCCATAACGACCTACTAAACCGACCACCTAAATCCGGAGACAATGGCAACATATAATGAAACAAAGGCCACAATTGTTGCTTACAAAACCCGTGATAAAACCTAGTATACAACCCTGGTGGGAAAAAAGTCGGGACACATTTAAAACTCTCCAACAACGTTTGTGACACTTCATCTTGTTCACTAGGACTTATATCTACACTAAGACAACCTACGTAAATAACGTCGATATCTTCGTCCCCTAAACCGTTTTTTAGCTGAATTACTAATGAGTTCTCATCTAAAGTGAAATCCCATCCTTTATCACCATCCGTTTTTCGACTAGCCCGAATGGGTAGTTGGTTTGCTACAATGATCAAACGGTCATGCTGGTCTGATGGTGAAAAAGGGCTATGATCATATGTGTCTGTGTCGGATACTTTGTCGGCAAAGGTCATGATACGAGGTAGTTGTTGTCGTGTCATACGTGTGAAAGAAGGTGATGGAAGGTCACCTGAGGCAAGATCTAATAAGTTTGAATATGACTTAGATACCATTTTTTATAAATATTAACGGGTGTGATCATACCAGCACTAATGCACCGTATCCTATCAGATAACTAGCTACTTAAACACGTAACTATAGTTATCAACTTATATGAAAATATACATATACAGTAACTAACTGAATATATATATATATATATATATATATATATATATATATAAACTTATATGAAAATTTTAAAAAAAGTTTAGGAAATTATACCAGGTGATCAAGAGGAAGAGGGTGGGAGACAAAAATGTTCAGTCTGTCTGTGAGTTTTGAGGAGCTTGTTTATTATATATACAAAATGTTTTTGCTAAGTGGATTTTGATGAAACTATATTTAATGATTTTAAAGAGCTTGGTATATACAAAATGTTCTAAAGAAAGATGATGGTGAGTTTAAAGAATTGTACATTGTTTTTTCATGCTTGTGCAATGGTTTGAGGTTGGTAGTGGCAAGAGTGTAGATGGAAAAGTTATCCATTAGTGAAGTAGACTTTATTTTTATTTCAAATTTATGATTTCTGTTGAATTCTTCAAAGTTTAATACAAGTATGAGTTAATTCCGTATATATTTAATTTCAACATCAAAATGTTATATATATTTATAATACAATTTTTAAATAATATTTTAGTGTTTAAATTGAGTACATATGAAATTGATCCATAAATGTAAGGAGAAAAGTTCATTTAGAAACTAAGTTTTTGTTGCAAACTGAGGACAAATCCCCACCATCCATCTAATTTGATCTAATGATGTGGATTAACATAAGATTTAATATGCAACCTAAGTCCATGTCTTTTTCTTGTCTTTTTATCTTTCTTATTTATTCACTTTTTTTTTTTCTTTTTTTGGTCTTTTCTTTTATATTTACATTTTTTTTCAAGCTTTTTTTTTTGTCTTTTTTTTAATGAACTTTTTTTAATTCACTTTTTTTTAAAAAAAAAATCACGTTTTTTTTATATTCACTGTGTATTTTTTTTTAAATTCACGTTTTTTATTTTAACTCACGTTTTTTTCACTTTCTTACTTTTTCATACATTTTCATAAGTTTATACATGTTTCGTCCGTTTTTTGTCCGTTTTTATACGTTTTCGTCCGTTTTTTAAGTTTTCGTTCATTTTTAGACGTTGTCATCTGTTTTCAGATGTTTTCGTCAATTTTTATACGATTTCGTCCGTTTTTCATACGTTTTCGTCCATTTTTATACGCATTCGTTCGTTTTCAGACATTTTTGTCCGCTTTCATACGTTTTTGTCCGTTGTTATACATTTTTGTCCGTTTTTGTCCGTTTTCATATGTTTTCGGCAGTTGTTCTACGTTTTCTGACATTGTCGTATGTTTTCATATGTTTTTTTACGTTTTCGTTCATTTTCTTACGTTTTCGTCCGTTTTCATACGTTTTCGTCCGTGTTCATACGTTTTCATCCATTTTTATACATTTTTGTCCGTTTTCATCCGTTTTCAAACGTTTTCGACAGCTTTTATACGTTTTTGTTTGTTTTCATACGTTTTCATCCCTTTTTTTTATGTTTTCGTTTTTTTCTTTCGTTTTTATACATTTCGGTCCGTTTCGTCCATTTTCATACGTCTTCTGCAGTTTTAATATATTTTCGTCCGTTTTCGTATGGTTTCATCCGTTTTTGTCTGTTTTCTTTCGTTTTCGTCAGTTTTTCATATGTTTGCGTCCGTTTTCAGACGCGTTTTTACGCTTTCGTACGTATTCGTTCATTTTCCTATGTTTTCGTCCATTTTCATACGTTTCTAAATACCATAATTGATATTCTTAAAAACAAGTGATATTTAGAATATCACAGAATATCACGTGTGATATTAAGAATATCAATTGTGATATTCAAAAACGTAAGAAAACGAACGAAACCGTATGAAAACGAACAAAAATGGACGAAAACGTATTAACGCAGACAAAAAAGTAAGAAAGTGAAAAAAAGGTGAATTAAAAAAACTTTAAATAACTTGTGATTTTCTGAATATCACTTGTGATTTTCATGTTACAAAACAATTGTTAAAAATAACTTGTGATATTCAGAATATCACCTGTGATATTCAGAATATCACTTGTGATAGTAAACGAACAAAAAACGGACAAAAACGTATGAATACATACAAAAATGTAAGAAAGTGAAAAAAAATAACGTGAATTAAAAAAAAACGTTAAATCACTTGTGATATTCATAATATCACAAGTGATTTTCATGTTACAAAACATTTTTTGAAAATAACTTATGATATTCAGAATATCACTTGTGATATTCTGAATATCAATATCACTTGTGGTATTCAGAATATCACAACATTAGTTGAAAATCACTTGTGATGTTCAGAATATCACTTCTGATTTTCAAAATATTACTTGTGATATTTAGAAACGTATGAAAATGTCTGAAAATGGCCAAAAACATTTAAAAACGGACGAAAACGTAAGAAAATAGACGAAAACGTAAGAAAACGGACGAATATGCAGAAAAACCGACGAAAACATCTGAAAACGGACAAAAATGTATAAAAATGGACGAAAACGTATGAAAACGGACGAAAACATATGAAAACGGACGAAAACGTATAAAATCGGACGAAACGTATAAAAACGGACGAAAACGTTTGAAAACGGACTAAAACGTAAGAAAACGGACGAAAACTGAAAAACATATGAAAACGTATAAACAGCCGAAAACGTATAGAAACGGACGAAAACAGACAAAAAGGTAAGAAAATGGACGAATATGTATGAAAATGAACGAAAACGTATGAAAACGGGTGAAAACTTAAGAAAACGGACGAAAATGTAAGAAAACAGGCGAAAACTGGCGAAAATGTAAGAAAATAGACAAAAACGTATAAAAACGGGCGAAAACGTACGAAAGCGGACGAAAAGTATGAAAACGGACGAATATGTATGAAAACGGACAAAAACGTAAGAAGACGGACAAAAACGTATGAAAACAGATGAAAACGTAAGAAAACAGATGAAAACGTAAGAAAACGGACGAATATGTATGAAGATGTATGAAAACGTAAGAAAACGGACGAAAACGGATGAAAAGTAAGAAAGTGAAAAAACGTGAATTAAAACGTATTAATAAAATGATAAGACAAAAACGTGAAAAAAAGCAAAAGAAATGAATAACGTGATAGAAAATGAAATTAAAGAGCAAAAGACCAAGAAAAGACATGAACCTTAGGCTTGCATATTACTCTTAGTTTAATTCTCACTATAAGCATCATAGATGGATGGTGGGAAGATTTGTCCCTCAGTTACTGTAGTATCAATTTTTATTACAATATCATTAATAAAATCAAGTTCAAGTTTTTTAGTTGTTAAAGTTTAAATAAAGTAATATTTTTTTTTTAGACATACTAAAAATAAAAAGTAAACATTGTATTTGTGATGAAAAAGGAATATGCTGTATTACTCTCTTTTATAATGTTTTTATTGGAAACTGATTAAAGTATGAGCTTGGATAAGATTTTTTATTTGGTTTCTGATTTCCAGAAAGAAAACAAACTTTTTTTCTTGTAAAGGTTAAAAGTTAAAACAATATTAGCTGATTACTATGATCATGTGATCTGTCATATTGAATTTGGACAGCATGAGAGAAAAGTTTATCTTTACTTGTTTTTTTATATTATATAGCATGCTGGATTGATATCATATAAAAATGCGGTGTACTTTTTTATAAAAAGTATTCACATACTAAGATCGATGGTAAATCATAAACAATCTCGTTGCATCAGCGATAATACGACTTTCTTTTTCAACCAAATACTTATAGTAAAAGAATACAGTCACAATTAAAAACAATCCACAAAAATAAATAAATAAATAAATAACTCACACATACAAATCATCTTAATTCTTTTGGTCCACTAACAAACCAAAAGTGACGCGTTCATCCGAGAAATTGTGGTGGGGGACGCATCTTGTTAAGAGTAAATAATAGATAGACATCTTTTAATGTTGTTATCTATTTTTTGTCATGTTGAACTAATAAAATAAAAATTAACAAAATAGTAAAATCATTTTCATGTAAAAATGAGATCCATTAATTTTTCATTTTTTTTTCCGCAACATATAAACATAAGAAGAAATGATATTTGAAAATGGATACTTTGATGGACAAGTGAGTATCATCTCTACAACACAAAATAATTATTTTAACGTGGAATACATATGCACATGCATATACCTAGTATGATGTATTTTATTTTAATTTTAAAAGTATATAAATATATTTAATATTTAATTTAGACGTTTGGTATGTAGATTTTTTATATTCATTTAATTTCTAACTTAAAAGCATATTTGCAACAAGAAATATATTTGTGGACTGGACAATCGGTTTGTAACCAGAATAGAGCTGGTTCTGTTTGGACTATAAATATCGTTAGGAAACAAGTAGTTGCATGTAATGACACGTAGCAAGTTTCGTATAATTAGTTTACAAAATTTTCAGTACTTTACGACGTGCCAACCGCATATCCAATTTGTCTTGTACCTCTTCAATGATATCTCGTTCTAATCCAACTAATTTTGTCTGCCGTATGTATATATATACTTAGAAAGATTTATACGTATGTTCTGGTCTTGTTGAATTTTGTATTTGTATTTTCAGTCACAAATGATTTATTCTTAGCCAATAGGATCACTGTATATTTGTATCTCGTTGAGTCTACTATATTTGTATGCCTAAGACCTAGACCTAAAATTAGACCTAAAGATGTGATTGGTGCATTTGAAAAATTAATTGGTGGGAAATGATGAGAGAGAAAAAGTGTATGACACTTGTCAACAAATGAATGGTGTAGGTCTATTAGTAGGTCTCATTGTTAGGTCTAAATATCACAACTCTATTAAATAATGGATAGAGATCTTTAATATTTGTCTTTTATTTTTTGTCATGTTAAATCAGTAAAAATAAATAAATAATAATACTATAATTATTTTCAAGTAAAATATGAGGTTCATTAATTTTCTTTGTCACACAACTTATGAACATAAAAGGAAGTGATATTTGAAAATGGAAAGTTATCGATGGATGGAGTGAGTATCATTTCTACAACTACAACAAAAAACAATTATTTATCGTGCTATAATGAAAGGCCTTTGGCTCAATTGGTACTCACTTTCGAAAAATTCATAGGCTAACTAGAGAGATTTGAGGGATAAAAGGTCAAAGGTACGAGTCTTGGCTCGTGCTCACTCTAGTTGGTGCATCGCTGAGCCAAGAGAGTTGCCGAAGCTATTCCTTTTAGGGTGGACAACGGCTGGTGCCAAAAGACACCCGAGGTCAGAGTGTTCCCTTCAATTCACATCTTTTGTAGATTTTAAAGTGATATACTGTTATAGACTTATGTCTTTGTATCAATTATTTAATTCTTTCCTTTTTCGAAAAGAAAAATACAACCATTAAATAATTGTCAAAAACTAAAATTGTTTTTCTACTGACTCTACAATATGAAATTAAATAAGTACTTCTTTTAAAATTTAATTAGTTATAAAGCGTTAAACATGAATATTTTTTGTATAACATATTCATATTTCACGGGAATATAGATTCGATAACCCAATGTGTCTTTCGCTCTACAACATTGATCATTTGAAATGGACAAAACGTTTTACTAAAACCAAAAAAAGAAAAGCAAAAGAGAGGCTGCCCATGTGGCCTGGAACTTGCATTTAGACTATATACCACATATCCACTTCCTATTCAAATATCACGATTTCTACACTAATCATACTCATTAAGATTCACCGATTTGGACATCACCTGTCGACAAATGCATATGATTATCTAGCCACATTTTGCAAACGTGAGAAATTTAAATCCTTGCCATAACACAAAAGTGCAATAATTGGATATAAAACTCATATATATATATTTAGAAGTACACGATTCTATTTGAAACAAAATATTCTAAAGTTTCACATAAAATTTTATAACTTATACAACTTAAAGAATGCAATGTATCAACAGATCTACGAAATTACCAATAGAACCTATAGTGACTATAACATCTGTTCAAGTACAAGGACTAATTTATATAAAAGATAAAGTAGAATGGTGTATTATGTAAATATTGTAGCAAAGTTAGTTAGTATTTCCATCCTTTTTGCTTATTTAAATGCGTGTGTTAATACAAATAAACCATAAAAACGCTTATTTATATTTTATGATCTTTTAGTGTTTCGTCGATAACAAACGTAAAATTATTTTAACGAAATAAACAAAATACGTAAAGCTTTGAGCCAAAAGTTTACTAACTCATTTCACTAAACAAATATATCATCAAACATGTTTAGTTAAATAGTTTACATAAAACCAAAATCATTTTGTAATATAAACATGTTGGACTATCCATAAACCCAAAGTCCATGTCTAAGACCCATGACCCATGGAGCTTGACCCAAAACCATAACGCATTGCATGACATCATGCATGACATCTAAAATGGGTAAAACCCATGACCCATGACCCAAAGTCCATAACCCATGACCCAATATGTCTTTGACATCACATGACCCATGGACCTTAACCCATAACCCAAAACCCGGAATTGTAACCCAAAATCTGGACGGGTACTACCAGATAGTCGGATCCCTGGCTTTACACTGGCCGGATCCCTTTGGGAAAGGATCTGCCGGATCCGGGTGAACAGTGGCCAGTTTTGCATATAAATAGTGAGTCATTTTTCTCTTGTTTTTTACCCCACTTAGACACATATTCTCTCTATGTTCTAAGTTCTCTAATCTCAGATCTAATGATCTTCTATATAGCTTTTCTCTTAGTGATTCTCTAGGTTCCTTTTAAAGGCGAGATAACCACCCCTAGAAGATTTGCACGCTCAAGACATGGGTTGCTAGGATTCTTCATCTCCACAAGATCACAGAAGTGTTTCTTGTTTTTCTTTCTTCTCAAGGGTGTCTCAGATGTGTTGTGTAGATTAGTGTAGAAGGACGTTGATTCCTCAAGATGTGTTGTGCTAAGTAGGTGTTGATCGGTTTGTGGTTCCTCCATTGTAATGGAACCCGGTATCTAGCCTTGTACCGGATAAAGTGTATGCGACGAAGGTTTAGTTCTACCTTATTTGAAGAACCCAGTATTTAGCTTTGTACCGGATAAAGTGTAAGCGACGTTGTGAAGGCTTATCCGCCGGTGAAAGGAGTTCGTGTTGTGTAGTGTTTACGGAACTCTCGAGTTGGGTACTCGGGGAATGGAGTAGGGTAAGGAAGGAGTCCTTGTAGCCGAACCACTATAAATACTTGTGTTGTGGTTGTGTCTCCCGTCTCTATCTTGTAGTTTAGTTTATTTGCATATTCAACTATCAATATCCAACACGTCCAAACTAGATCGACATAAGTTGATCTAAAAGTTTTAAAACAAAGTTTTAATCGGTGAAACTATTCAACCTCCCTTTCTAGTTTTCTACAATTGGCATAAGAGCTTCGTTACCAAGTTTCTTAAAGTATATCGTACTTTAAAAACTTGAAACGATCCGTGTATGTTTTGAAAACTACAGTGTGTAAAAATTGACATCAAATCTATTTTTGCAAAAAGAATAAAACTTCTATCTTTAGATACTGATATTCGTCTTATCCTCTCTCTAACTATTTTTTTTAGAAATCTTCATGATAGGAATCTTCAAAAACTTCAGCCTATTAAAGGAAAATTGAAGTTTGCAAATAAAGAAGAACCTAAAAGAGTTGCCAATCTGTACTACTAAAATGTATGCAGATAAAAGCTCATGAAGTATTTCACATTTATCTGAGAAAAAAAATAAGCAAAGGTATGTTTTCTCACTAATAGATGATGTCTTAAAAAGTGTTAATTGCGTAGAGTTTAAATACATGTCTTGATGTGTATCTTCTTTGTTTAATTATTCATGTATGTCTTAAAAAAATGGATTAAGTTGATGCAAATAAACCGGACTAATAATGGTGAAATTTGAATTCATTACTCTTGCAGATCTTATATGATATTAAGGGGTTGGCCTTACATGTCATAATGCGTTAAATGCATCCTCCCGTCGAGATTAGCAAATCTAATGGTTTATAATATGCTTGTTAAAATACTCTACCTCTTAATCCACTCTAGTATCTCTAGGCAACATGCTCTCTCTCATATCCGTCTACGTTTATCTTATGTAGAAAAAAAAACATACCCTCATTCTCTCATAATGTAAACCTCCCAAACTCTCGCTCTAGTTACTTAGGATCTAAAACTTTATATTCTCAAGTAACCTTAAACATATTTGTTAATACAAATATCGCCTAAAAACGTTATTTATATTTTACGATCTTTGCTAAGTTTTGTTAACGACAAAATGTAAACTTTAGTTTTTTAGTAAAACATGATTATAGTTTAAGTGTTGCATACATTTACATTTTTACTTAGACTTTTGCTACATTTACATTTTCATTTAAAACATTACATTTACATATTTCTTAATATAGTAAATGTTATATTTTCATTTTCATATAAAACATCACATCATGCATTTATGGAAAGTTTGTGTGTTTGACTCTCCATAAGACCTCTTACACAATTGTGTGTTTGACTAACTTGATGTGACTTTACTTGATTGGGAAAGATTTCTTGCAAGTTTTCTGTCAGACCTTGCGGAACCCTCAGGGTATATGGGCGGAACCCATTCTAGGGTTCCGCCGGATCCGCCAGACTGCTGGTTGGTTTGGCTATAAATACCAAGCCACTTGCAAGATTTATCCCATCACTTCTCATTACATTTTTACACATACATTCTCATACCTTTCATCTAACCCATTAACATTTCATTGTTGTGAAAGTTCTTTTGTAGCAAAGAAGTTCACAAGTACATAAAAAGTTACAAGTATTCAACACAACGTTGCAAGACTTGTTAGCTTAGCATCGTATAGATTTCTTGTAGTTTACACTTCATTTGATTGTGTATATTCAGGTGTGACCGGTTAGTATTTTAGGCCTTAAAATACATAGTGTGACGGGAGTTGTTGTACCCTTGTAAAAGAACTAACAGGAGTGGTTGTACCCTTGTTAAAGAACTCGACATCTAGCTTAGTGTCGGTAATCGTGTATAAGCGACGTGTAAGGTTTTCCCCGTCGGTGAAAGGAGCTTGTTGACTAGTGAAAGAAACTCTCGAGTTGGATACTCGGGGCATGGACGTAGGGCAAGGAAAAAGAGTCCTTGTAGCCAAACCACGATAAATACTCGTGTTATGGTTTGATCGTTTCTTTCTTTATCTTTGCATGTTAAATATTGTCTTTAGTTTAGATCTTTGATTACACGGAAAGTTTCAAAAGATAATTAAGTTAAAAACGGTAAACTATTCAAACCCCCCTTCTAGTTTTCCACAATTGGCATCAAGAGCCAGGTTACTCAAGCTTTTAAAAAAGATTGTGTTTTAAAACTTGAAACGATCCATGGATTTTGAAAATTACAAAGAAGGGAAATATAAGCAAATACCACCACTTTTTGAAGCTAATGGTTTTATATATTGGAAAAACCGATTTGAAACTTACGTGAAATCTAAAGATATAGATCTATGGTATATAATCATTGAAGGTGATAATGTAGCTAATTTTAAGGATGGTACAAATGGTAAAGATGAGGATAGCTCTTTTACTAAACATAATGAAGATCAAAAGAAATTGATTGCTAAAAATAATGAAGCTAAAATGATGCTTTACAATGTTTTACCTAAGAAAGAATATGAAAGAATCTTTATGTGTAAAACAGCCAAAGAAATTTGGCAATCTTTAATAGTCACTCACCAAGGAAACTCGCAAGTTAAGGATAACAAAATTGATCTTCTTATTCAACAATATGAACAATTTTTTATTCCCGAAGATTAGATTATCGATTGTGCATTTGCTAGGTTTAACACTATTATTATTTCACTTAAAGCACTTGATGAATCTTTTTGTAGCAAGAATTTTGTCAGGAAATTCCTTAGAGCACTCCATCCGAAGTGGAGAGAAAAAGTGACGGCAATTGAAGAATCCAAGGATCTTTCAAGCATGTCACTTGACGAGCTAATTGGAAACCTCAAAGTTCATGAAATGGTAATGGAAAAAGATTCGGAAATAGTTAAAGGCAAGAAAGAAAGGGTTAAGTCCATTGCCTTGAAAGCTAGAGTCCAATCAAGTGATGATGAAGAATCTAGTTCGGATAGTGATGATGAAGAATATGCCATGGCCGTTAGAGACTTCAAGAAGTTCTTTCGTAGACGAGGGAAGTTTGTAATGCAACCTAAAGATGACAAGAAAACCTTCCGAAAAGATCGTGATGACAAGAAAGGAAAGGTTGAAAGAAAATGCTTTAGGTGTGGACACACAAGTCATCTTATAGGAGAATGTCCAAAACCACCCAAAAATAAGTCTCAACAAGCTTTTGTAAGTGGTGCTTGGAGTGATTATGAAGAAGATGACGAGGAGCCAAAGAATGATGAAATTGCTCTCATGGCTCATGACTCAAATGAGGTACTCTCCGACTCATCTTATTCTTCTATTGATGATGACACCTTACAAAAGGAATATAACAAACTTTGTGAACTAAGTTTAAAAATCATAAACAAAAATAAATTTTTGAAAACTAAAAAGGAGTTTTTAGAAAATGAAGTTTATGAATTAAAAGAAAAAGCTAAGAGTTTAGAAAAGGGTAAAGGTATTGACACATTGTGTAAATCATGTGAAGAGCTTAAACTCAAAATTAAGAAATTTAGAATTACTCAAGATGATCTAATAAAACAAACCACAAATTTTAAGAAGTTCGATAAAAGTATTTCTTGTGCGGATGAAATAATGAAACTTCAAAAGTCACCATTTGATAAAACAGGACTAGGTTTCATGAAATTAGAAACTTCAAAGAGTCAAACAAAACAAGACAAGAAAGCACAAGAAACTAACAAATCTGCTACAGGAACCCACAGTCCAGTCGGTACCCTACACAGGGTTCCGCCCGTTGAACCCAAAGGTTCCGCGGGGTCTGCAGCAGAAAAATTGGTTTCTACGTCGGATCGTTCAAAATTTGTTAAAGTCACATATAAAAATGAAACAAAATTAAAACCTGCCATTAAAGTTGGAGTAGGACTTGGTAAAAACGAATTTAGAACTAAAACTACTCAACCGAGACCTAAGACTCCTATTCCCAAACGCCCCTTTCCAAAGAGTAACTACAACACACGACCAAACTACCAACATGTTTGGAACCAAAACATTCCTGGACATTACCAAACTCCAAATTACATGTCATGGAACCCATATGTTCTATTTTCATACATGGATCAAGTTAATGGTATGTTTAACCAAAATGGACCCATGAGAAATTGGGGACCAAACGCTTAAGTGTTTTTCATAAAATAGGTGTGCTTCAAAGTTTGTTTGGAACCGGATGAATGGATTCAAGATAGCGGTTGTTCAAGGCACATGACAGGTAACAAAAGCCTCTTCTCTACATATTAAAAATGTGATGGAGGTAATGTCACTTTTGATAGCAAAGCTAAGAGCAAAATCATCGGAAAAGGTACAATCTCCCATGACTCTCTTTTTATAGATGATGTAGCTCATGTTGATAACTTAGGTTTTAATCTCCTTAGTATTAGTCAACTTTGCCGCAATAAGTATAACGTCCTTTTTAGTGAAAATGGAAGTAAAATACTTAAAGATGGCATAACCATAGCCAATGGCGTTCTTAAGAACAACGTGTATGTCATGAAGATGGATCAAACATCTAGAGACAAACTTTGTCTTACCTCATTAGATGAATCTTCAACTTTATGGCATAGACGTTTAGTACACGCTAACATGAGACGTATTCAAAACCTCTCCTCCAAAGACTTAGTTCGAAACCTACCCAATTTGAAATACGACCAACACTTTTGTGATGCTTGCAAAGTCGGTAAACAAGTTCATAATAGCCATAAGGCTAAAAACATGGTTTCCACATCTAAGTGTCTAGAACTTTTGCATATGGATTTGTTTGGTCCATCCGCTATACAAAGTTATGGAGGTAACTTCTATACTTTGGTCATAGTAGATGATTATTCAAGATATACTTGGAAAAAATTTTTGAAAAGTAAAAACGAAGCTTTTGATCAATTTGAAATTCTAAGTAAGAAAATTCAAAATCAAGTAGGAACTTGCATTGTGTCTATTAGGACGGATCACGGTCGTGAATTTGATAATGAATTTTAATTTGGAAACTTTTGTGATAAAAATGGTATTACTCATAACTTTTCGGCTCCACGTNCTATACAAAGTTATGGAGGTAACTTCTATACTTTGGTCATAGTAGATGATTATTCAAGATATACTTGGAAAAAATTTTTGAAAAGTAAAAACGAAGCTTTTGATCAATTTGAAATTCTAAGTAAGAAAATTCAAAATCAAGTAGGAACTTGCATTGTGTCTATTAGGACGGATCACGGTCGTGAATTTGATAATGAATTTTAATTTGGAAACTTTTGTGATAAAAATGGTATTACTCATAACTTTTCGGCTCCACGTACTCCTCAATCTAATGGCGTAGTAGAACGTAAAAACCGGACTTTACAAGAGATGAGTAGAACAATGCTTAATGAACAAAACATTCCACAAAGGTTTTGGTGTAACGCCGTTGACATATCAACTATTTTAAATCGAGTCTTAATTAGACCATTTTTGAACAAAACTCCTTATGAACTATATAAAGGTAAAAAGCCTACATTAGGATACTTTAGAGTGTTTGGGAGTAAATGCTTTATTCTTAACACCAAGGATTATCTCACCAAATTTGACCCGAAGTCTTATGAAGGTGTATTTCTTGGATATTCACAAGGTAGTAAAGCTTACATTGTTTTGAACAAAGAAACCTTAAGAGTCGAAGAATCGTTGAACGTAACATTCGACGAGAGTCCACCTCCCTCTAAGACATCACCTTTGGTAGATGATGACTTAGTTGAAAGTCAAGCTATGGAAAATCAAGTGATCTTAGAAAATGACAAGGAAGATGAACTATTAGATAAAGAAATTATCAATGTTAAAGAATCCAAAAGTCATCCATTAGATAATGTCATAGGAAATATAAACGAGGAAACATTAAGATCTAAAGCCCAAAATGAAAGTAACTACTTTTGTTTCGTGTCAACCATTGAGCCGAAAAACATAAACGAAACCATAAAAGATGAGTCATGGGTAATAGCCATGCAAGAAGAATTAAACCAATTTGTTAGGAATTATGTTTGGACATTAGTTCCTCAACCAAGGAGTCAAACAATAATTGGAACAAAACGGGTCTTTCGTAATAAAATGGATGAAAATGGTATTGTGTCTAGAAACAAAGCTAGGCTGGTAGCACAAGGATATAATCAACAAGAAGGCATTGACTACGATGAAACTTTTGCTCCGGTTGCTAGGCTCGAGTCAATTAGAATTTTACTTGCATATGCATGTGCACACAATTTTAAACTCTTTCAAATGGACGTCAAAAGTGCATTC
>LBNU01036678.1:18660-28678 GCA_014162995.1 Artemisia annua | reverse complement strand
CGCCACTTACTTCATGACGGATCACTTCCCAACTTGCACAACAACAATAAGGGTCGCAAAACCCTAACATCGCATCAAAAGAAGGCAGCTTCGATCCCATGACAAATATCAAGCCAGAGAAAAGAAGATCGAACCACCATAAACCGATCCATAGCAACAAGGATTACTAGTGATCGAGTCAAGGATTTTTTGAATAAGATACCCAAGAACTTAACTTACATATAAACAAACAGAACCACCCATAGTAGATTTGAGTCCCTTGAAAATCATGCAATTTTTCACTTAAATGATGAGATGCCGTGTCTCTAAAGGCTAACTTTATATGGGGAATTTGTCCCTTAGCATGATAGAGAGCCGTTGTCCCTCAGGCCCACTTTGTTGGAGAGCAATTGTACCTTACTTTTTTGGGAGCCGTTGTCCCTAAACGCTCTGCTCATTGATGAGAGCAATTGCCCGTTTACAATGATGGATCACCATTGTCCCTAATGCTTGGCATTTGCATAAGAGGCAACTGTCAGCTTACATGAAAAGATCCGTTGTCCCTAATGGCCTAACTTTATGAGGAGCGGACCAGCAACCAGTTTATTAATAAAAATAAAGAAATTAAAAAAATGGGGAACTGGGTAGGTTGGATGGGGGGTTTATTCCAATTTTAATCCACAATTTTTACTAAAAACAAAGGGTCTTTGAGTCTACTTTAAGTCCAAACCCATAAACAAACACCTATCCAAACGGCCCTAATATCATCTAGATAAACACAATAATAATATGGCTTGCATTTTTTTTTTGTTATTATCGACTCTAACTATAATTAATTTGAGAGTAAATCACACCGTTCGTCCATGCTGGTTTGGCTCCAAATCACTAACCATATCACAGTCCTGATCTTTTTTTCCTGCTTTTTTACTCCTTATGGTTTACATAGTGCACGCTTGTCATCTTTATCGCTAACCTGTCGTTATCTTCTCCGTTAGATCCCAATCATCAAGTGGCAACGTTAGTCCATTAACCAAATCCTCCTCCATCGTTTCAACGTTAGTCCTTTAGTACTAACGCCGTTTTCTATTAACTCAAATTTTGGTTTTTCTTAAAATACTTTTAGATCCCAACGAATATCTTATCTTAATATGGATTTAGTTACGTGATTTCTGTGTTAGTTGTTTCGCTCTCTTATTCCATATTTCTCTATCGCTGGTCTTATGTTTCATTTTCCGTCGTAAAATACGATGTTGTTATACACGTGTTTTGCGTTCTCTTCAATGCGTCATATATAATCGAGAAATTCGCCGTGATAGTTATCATCTGTTTCTTCTTTTACGTTGTTCTTAGCACAGCTATTTTAATAACTGATCTGTTGAGACTTCCTACAGTTCCTCATACGGGGTACTCAAGTTTATATGCCATGGGATACAATTTTTCTAGGATTTTCGAGTTTTATCATCCGCTTTTGTCTGTTTTATGTACGCTCCTGTTTTTCATTGGCGTTTTTAATCATCACGTTTTTCTCCTTCTTTGCCCAGTATTCGATATACTATCCTTCTTTCTCTCACAGTTTTATTATATCTTTTATACACTCGATCCTGTTACTCTCCTCGATCTGATTAGCATAGTCTCTATCGGTGTTTCTCTTTTTAAGGTCTCTGTAACTATCGCTGTCTGGTCTCTCTATCGGCTGTCAAATCGCGTTTTTATTTTTGATACGGACTTCTTTCGGGTTTGCCTGTCTCTATTGAACTATCGATCCACTGGCCATGTGATGTGTGATATCCCGTTTCTTCCTACTCTGCACAGTCATAAACATGACCGATTACTATTATTCAACCGTTAGATTAGCTGTTTTATCATAGTGTTTCCTAATCAACGTTTGTTTGCTGCCGTTTCAATTATTACTTATGTTTCTCACTCATTTTCTTACGTTTCTATACGTTTTCTTATGTTTATGTCCGTTGAATTATACACTTTTTTTCCGTTAATACGTTTTGTCTATTTTATACATTTTTCTTCGCGTTTCTCTACTTTTTTTAACATTTCGGTTTCATATGCTGTTTATACACTTTTCATGCCTGAAGAAATGGTAACTAAAACATGCGTGAGACGTATAAAAACAGAATGCAAAGCATATAGAAACGATATGAACGCGAATCAAAAACCTCGCACAAAACACGTATACAAAAGAGAAGCGTATAAAATGGATGAAAAACAGTTAAGCACAGGTGAAACATAAGAAAACGAACGAAAATAGTATTCAAACAGATGAAAACCGTATAAAAATGATGACCCAATATAAAACAGATAAAAATTGTAAAACGTAAGAAAACGTATAAAACACGCAGATAAAAACGTATAAAAGTGGATGAAAACATAAGAAAACAGACAAAAGCGTAAAATTAGGAGGAAAACGTATAAAAACAGACAAAACATATAAAACTGGATAAAACCGCATGAAAACGTATAAAAACGGATAAAACGTAAGAAAAACAGACGAAAACTATAAAGATGGACGAAAATGTATAAAGACGGACGAAAACGTATAAAAACGGACGAAAACATATAAAAACGGACGAAAACGCATGAAAACTGGCGAAAACGTAAGAAAACGGGCGAAAACAATAAAAATCAATATTTTAGTTAATTAGAAACGGCTGTTAGTATAAAGGACTAACGTTGCAAATGATCGTTTGGTTTATGGACTAACGTTGCCACTTGACGATTGGGAGCTAACGGAGAAGATAACGACAGTTAGCGATAAGGACTGACTGCGTGCAATATATAACCCATAAGGAGCAAAAAAGCAAGAAAAAAAAGATCAGGGACGACGGTAGTAATTTGGAGCAAACCACAGGGACGAACGTTGTAATTTACTCATTATTTTATTATTAATATCGTTTTTAGATCTAATGCCACTCATTCTTAATTTTTATTCCTAAATCATCCTTGTAATTACTAAAAAGATGCAAGTGTAATCCAATAATTATCTATTTTCATCTTTGTCATTGATCATTCCACTTGGTATCATCGTATTGTTAAGATAAAAATTATGAAGAAATATCATTTCCTTTATAAGCTCTTAGATAATTCGATTTTCTAGTAACACTAAACCAATTAACCAACTTATTTTTCGATTATTAGGATATCAAACAGCATAAGGGTCTTTCTTTCCACACTATCTTATGCAACACCAAAAGTGTTGTGTTGATACAAAAGTTGGGCGTTCCTTGTTTGGGTTCCTGTTCTCGTATCAATTAGATGATAATGCTTGGGGACCTGCGCACTATGAAAGCAACAAACACCGTTAGGCTTATCGAGGGATTGTCTCCCCCGATTATCCTCCGGCGTGAGAGTAAGTAATCGAATTTAAGGTTTGTGAAGAGTTTAAGGTTTGTAAATCGTACCTTAGACGAGAGCTATGATGCCCTATTTATATGCACGTAACCGATAAGGTTTCGTGCTCCTCACTCTTCGGCCTATTGGCCGATATCGGATATTTGGTGTATNATCCCGTATCTAATCCGTTAATAACTTTGGGCTTGGGCCTTGTGGGCCCAAACCTTCTAACTGGTAGTCCAGTTATTGTTATTGCGGCCCGCTCGTGGTGGGCTTAAGTGTTAGTATTGTTTACTAATCGGGTCCGTGACCCGAGTGGAGACTATACGTCATCATGTTGTAACCCAACAGTATTCGCAAGATGTTCTCCAATCACGTGGTTGTAGATTTGGTTCTTGTCCAAGACAATTTTTGATGTTGTAATGTATATAAGGTGTGAGATTGTTAGTTCTCTAAAAACAACACTATATTATGCAGCCGGCAGCCCGGCTTGTCGAAGCTAATTATTTGATTCTTCTTATTATTTACATTGTTTTGATATCTTTTTCACTTTTTTATGGCATTTGTGTCTACATTTTACCACCAACACAATCAGTACTTTGTGAAACAAGGTGTCAAATTCGTGTATATTATAGTTCCAACACAAGTCAAGTATCTGTAAGTTCATATTCTCACAAGCATAACTACAACTACACCACAACGAAGATATATAAAGATTAAATAAAATGATTTGGTATGCAAACACCGCTTTCAGGATTCTGTTGTTCCTTCCATATCTTCCCCGTAACTCTAAGTTTAAGTTCCTTTCTATCACCACCCGAGAAAAAAAGTGCCATGTTTCTCTGTATTATCAGCCCGTCATGACTGTCTTTTACCTTCTTATGGCTATCTCTTATGCTCCTCGGTGTACCTTCCCACATCAGCTTTCGCCCATTCCCTCCAACCTCTAAACTGTAGCTGTAGCTTCGTGCTTCAACTTCATCACCCATAAACCTAACAAACGCCATGTATACTGGTGCCATCCCGAGCTGAAAGGCTTCAAAGTGAAGACAGAAATACTCTCCATAACAATTAAAAACCTGTAAAACCAATCAAAATAATGTAAAACAGACAGCTTTTCACATTCAACAAAAGTATTAGCATGATTCATGAGAACTTACCGTAAGCATCCAAGTGGCGTTTTCTACTTCACGAGGGTTAGATTTAACATAACGATGGTTAAATGTACAGCCCGAGTGCATATCTACTTTATGGTCATCTCTGAGATGTGTGACAAGAAAAGGTATGTCTCCAGTGACTGAACACTCTGATCCAGCATAGGGGCAATTATAGGGTCTAAAGTTGCATAGTGTTTCGTGTTTAAGTTTGCTGTAATATGGGAATATTTCAGGGCATCCTAACGAGTAATATCTGCAGGGGAGTTCAAGAGATTCTGCTACCTTCTCCAATGCTAAGCATCTTATATCTCCCAGCTCTTGTCTGCAAGTTGGGCATCTGTTGTGCACTCGTGTTTTACAAGTTGAGCATAACGTGTGTCCATTTGGACACTGCAATGAACCAAATTTAACAACCGTAAACAAGAATTCTAGTAGCCAGTAGACAAGAAAATCTAGCAATTGTATGGTATTCACTATTCACAAATTATATATAACTGGTAGTTGGAATATAACAGCATAAGCACATCCTATCCCTCGCATCAGATCATTCCATAAACATAACCTTAAATGCAATCCCAATCACCCCCTAAAACTTTTGTAAACAACTTTTAGTAACTATATTGCAAGCTAGGTAGTAGTAGTAGCTAAACATAATCATATAATCAAATAAATGAAAAGCCATGATTAAGGAAATGAAACAAAACCTGATGAATAGGAGGATACATTGAATTAGTACAAACAGGACACTCCAATAACTCATGAACACTTGTAGCAGGAGGCAAGCCCCCAATCATTATATTATTATTAACACGAAGAAGAGGAGCCTTTTGAATGAACTTTTGTGAGTGGATCTCTGCATCTTCTAATCCATCTGAAGAAGATACACACTCTATATTATCCAAATCCATTTTCTTTATCCAATAAAAAAAAATGCAAACTTGATCTTTCTTGATCACACAAACCCAACAAAAACTAAGGAAAAATATTCAAACCCAGTTCAAGATTTAATGAAACAAAGAGACCCTTTTCATGATTTCAAGAGATGAGTTGAATTGACTGAGAATGGATCAAACCGACAAAAGATGATTTTTTTAATAGGAAGGAAGGAGTCATTGGTGGTTGCTTCCTGTTATTGTAAGTTTGTGAATGTGAAATGAATTATAAAAAAATGGGGTGAGTTGGAGGGAAAAAAAGTAAGGTATAATACTATAATTGGTTGGCACCATGATAACAAAGAGACCTTGTAACAAAAGCATAACAACACAACTGTGTTTTGGGTCCATCTTCTTTTCACCCACCATTCTTTCTTTTCTTTAGTGCAATATGTATGCATTCAGGCCTGTCTTGTTTTTCTTTACCTTTATAATATAAATTTGTATCTGCGCGATTTATTACATAAAAGTATACAGTAATACAGCTCTTGGTTGATCAGCAACTTTATCTATGGTAACGCTGTTGGTAAATTTGGCTGGGGTTTATGATCGGATCAGTTAAAGCATTGTTAGCTCGATTTCTCACGTGGCTTGGGAACCGACTGTATTAGTCTCCTTTTTTGTCTTTTCTAAAAAGACATGCATAAATTATTACCTCATGTTATGTGAGATGCTCTACAACCAAATGATTGTGGGTTCAAATCCAGGTTATGACGTGTGAGATAGATTGTAGTGAGTATTGTGTGAGATAAATAGTTGCCGTTCTAAAAAAAATGTTCATCGCCTTTGGGCAATGTTTAGCAAAAAAGAAAACGCAAAACGGGTTTTGTCGGGACTGGGGCAAGGCCACCGATGCTGAATTAGTCATACTTCTCAGAGGCTGGGACCAGACCTTTAACACACCAAGACTGGGCTAGGCCCGATGAGACCCAGTCCTAGTGTAGTGCAACTAAACAATAGACCCCACTGAACTCCATGTTTCTAATGTAGTAATGTGTAATGCAAGCATCAAGAGTTGGTCAAGACACAAAATATAACGAATGTAAAACATGGTTTCAGATTTGTAACTTCTAGATAGGAACTGAAAAAACTCCAGTGCAACAAAAACATGCAACAAGAGCGCGATTTATAATGGATTTAGCTTACATATATACATACTACAGATTACAGACGGTGTTGGTTTTGCTGCAGAATGGGATATTATTACAACTTATACATAATAATCTATTATACTGTACAGTACACGTGTTACGAATTTATCAATCTAGAACATGATTTACAGTGCAACAATCGATGGCAGTTCGGCTTCTCCGTCTGCCCCGTCCACAATGCTCGTCTGCAATAAGCACACACTCTGAGTCTAGTATATAACAAAAAGTATATTCTTAAATTTTAGCATGCACCTACCTCTATATCTTTAACATCATTTTCTGATAAATAGCGTTCCAGTGCCCCTTTACCATACAAGATTTTAGCACCACAACCTTGTCCTTCAACTCCAACAGCCTCCTCATCAACTACAACAGCATCTATTATGTCGTCCCCAGTTCTTTCATCAGGAATCTGTAACAGAATCATACAAAATCATAATGCTTTCTAATTCAAATGATTGGTTGACATATTAAGAGGAAGACTAGGGCTTACAAACCTCGTACATGGCATCCATCAAAATGTTCTCTAACAATGACCTCAACCCTCGAGCACCAGTGTTTTTAGTTATTGCCTTTTTTGCAATTAGTTTTAATGCACCTTCGGTATAATGTAGCTTAACCTTAAAGAACAAGAACAAAGAAGGATAATTGACATATAAAAGTCAAAATGTATATCTCTTTCTATCAACCATGAGAAAACTTACTCCATTCATCTGAAATAATTTCTTGTATTGTTTGCCTAATGCATTCTTCGGCTCAGTTAGCACCTGCATTAATATGTAAATGCTCGTGAGGATAAACCTGATTGAACATCAATGCAATAATTTATCTAAAACCTTGCAAAAATTATACCTGAATTAGTTGATTTTCTGTAAGAGCCAATAAATTAACAAGAATCGGAAACCGTCCAACAAATTCAGGAATCAATCCATAAGCAATGAGATCGCCGCTTTCAACCTGACAAAAACAAATGTCAATAAAGTTTCCTAACAACACATTCCTATTATAGTTTTCTAATACAATATGATTGTTGATTTCTAGTCTTCAAAATTTTCCAAACACTCGTCATCACCAGAGTATAACCTTGGGAGTTTCGACTATCTAGTGCCCGTCTATTATTGACCATCAGTTCTGAATACCCAATATACAAAAATGGAGTGAGCTTACAGTTTCCAACAAAGATGAAGTCACTGCAGCAGTTGTAACACCTCCGGTTCTCATGTTTGCACGAACAGGTGCCCCAAATCCAATGGAAGAGTCTTGCCGTCTAAAATAACACAATAGTGTGATACAACAGCACTCACACAAATTAAACAAGACACAAATAACACATACCTTTCTGAAATGGTTTTCTCAAGATCTATAAACGCACCACCACATATAAACAGAATATCTTTTGTATCGATCTGCAGAAAAATACAAATAAACTGGATGATAAACTAGGCACCTATGTATGAGCACCGCATAAAGAACAACAGAAAGCAATGATTTATCATCTGGTTAAAGGGAAATGGGACAATTTAAAAGTCTTTCAGAGTGCAAGCAAGTGTAAACATTTAAATCAGCTTATTTGAAATAATACTTAATATATTGTTTTATTTTTGAACAAAGTACTGAATATATTATTGATTCACCAAAGTTTAAATTGATGGACAAAAGAAGTGTTTGAATGCCACCTCAACCCAACCTGTTTAAGAGCCTACAGATTTACCCGTTATCCGATCCAACATAATGTGATAGCCCATTACTAAAATCTTTTTGACTCGAGTAGAATCAAGTGGACAAAGGGAACATCTGGAAGTTCTTCTTGGTCAGAAAAGAATGTAATTTACCTGAATATTGTCTCCTCTAGGATGCTTTCTTGCACCCTTTTCAGGGACATTGACAATCTGAAATACAAATGTAATGAAAACATTATTTTAATTTTTAGGTTTGACATTGACACAGTTATTAAAATAGAGCTGAATTATTTTAACATGCAGAAAATTAAGAACTTACAGTTCCTTCAAGCATCTTTAGTAATGCCTGCTGCACACCCTCACCCGATACATCTCTGCTAATGTTAAGACTCTCAGCCTACGGATATGAGGAAAAAAAAACAAGAACTTAACCGATGGTACACATGAAAGGTGAATACATGTTATTTCTGAAAGTGAACAAATTTAAGCAAAACCTTCTTTGTGATCTTGTCAACTTCATCTATATAAACGATACCCTGCTGTGCAGCTGCTACATTATAGTCAGCAACCTGCATTAAGAAAGGACAAAATATTACGATCAGTTATATTTAGCATATAAATACCACCAATTAGTGATCGATCATTGCCTAAGAATAGGTGTATGTGACATACTGTCAAAAGCTTGTATAAAATAGATTCCACATCTTCCCCGACATAGCCTGCCTGTAAATCACAATATTTTTAGTACAGTAACACAAGAGGTCAAATGCAAACAAAGTTTATTCATGTTTTGTAGCATGTGGCGATTATTAATGGCTCAAATTACCAGCCAAGTGCAAACATATCTCCTATGTGACTAATTATAAATATGTACTTACCTGAGTGAGTGTAGTTGCATCTGCAATAACAAATGGTACGTTCACTAAGCGTGCTAATGTTTTCGCAAGTAGTGTCTTCCCTGTAATCAAATTCACAAGTACTCAAGTATGAGATTAACAGGGACTGAATAGGCTATGCATTACCAGAATCACACAAGTTTAATCTACCCCTTAAGGAGTAAGACTTGTTACCTGAACCTGTAGGGCCCATTACAAGAATATTACTTTTTTCTAGTTCAACAGCTTCACTATCCACCTGATTTGCCTTCTCGTGTCCTGAATGTCCTGCAGGCCTAACTTTCCAAGTTGTGATATCATATATCAGAAGCACTTTACAACAACCGAAAGCTGCTTATTATAGTCGCCACACCATAGGGTATGTACGTGTAGTATTGTGGGTCCAAAGGTATAATAACAATATTTTTGAAGCTAAATTTTTAACTTTTTTTTTTTTAAGTAGAAAATCATTATAGGGTATGCAGCAGACCATATAGGTCCACCCATAGTCGCTTGATCCTCCATATGGATGATGCGAAATAGTAAGTCCATCATAGTATATAACTGTCAAGATAGATCGAGAATCATCTTCACCTATCATGTTCTTATCTTGCTTCTAGTTAACAACCCCCTCCTTATGTTATAGGACGTCATAAAACTGATATGTAGGCATGTAAAGTGTCATAACTAGTATTATATCTTGCTCACTATCAGAATACTGTAACTGAAACATATACTTGAGTATGTGCATACTCTACAAACTCATTTTCTTCAAATGCAACAGACAGAGAACAATGTGCTTACTTCTGTGAACTATCAATAAAGATCCTCTTGTAATGATTGTAAACCGCCACAGAAAGCACCTATATGAACAGAATTCTAATCAGTGCTCGATAAACA
>LBNU01036678.1:0-16107 GCA_014162995.1 Artemisia annua | reverse complement strand
TAATGTTGGTCAATATGGTTTTAGAACCCAAATATTTGCCCACGAAGATATTGTGAACATAAAATAGCCAGAATCCACTCACTGAATAAAATTAGTAATTGCTCAGTTTTCATGGAGTAACATGTGACCTTGTAACACAAAAAAGTCAGCTGATGAACAGTCATCTTCAGGTGAGTTACCTTCAAGATGTTCGGAGCGAGTTTAAAGAAGAAAGAGCTCAATGCATTCGAATGAGGCGGAACTTAGTGAGATGATCCCTGAGCAAATAGAAAGAAGGTAAATGGAGTGGTGAAGTGATGACAATAACTCACTGCTCCCTCAAGCTATCTCTGAACAAACATGCCTCCCTGAGGATGTCATCTGCTTCCTGAAGATGCATCATGCTCCCTGAGGATGCCTCATGCTTCCTGAATGATGCATCGGTGCTCCCCCTGAGGATGTCTCCATGCTTCCTGAAGATGCATCATGGTACCTGAGCATTATGACAGCAAGTACAAAAAGGAGAGTCCAAAAGCACAAGTAAAGAATTGCATAGAAGGGGAATCTGTTATGACAATTCCAAAAGGATGGTTGGTGCTTTTCCAAAAGAGGAAGATGAAGAGGACCACTTATAGTGGATGACAACTCACACCTAACCCACATGCTTTGTTTATTTTGTGCTATATATATGTTTGTTTGTAATAGAGATAAGCTATCCATTCCTACAAAATATTAGTTGTTAGGAAGATCCCTCTCAAATTTGAATCTCAAAGCTTAGCTGGATCAATAAGAGTTTTAATTGTCATTCTACGGGGATAATATACCGAAATTATCCCCGTCAAAGAAGCTGAAGATGTTCTCATGTAGTCATTGTATTTTGAGTAATCTTGTAACTATTTCATTATATTATTATGAAGTTCTAATTTATGTTTATCAAGATTTTGTCCAAATTCATGGACCAACAAGTGGTATCAGAGCAGAGGTTGCATCCTTATGAGCCTAGATCCCATTCATGACTAATGGTAACATTCTTCACATAACACCAGCAATGACGAAGATAAAGTGTGAAATCCTTCAAAAACTGGCTAGTGTAATAGCAATTTTTGAGGGGGAGAGACACATTACTTTGACAAGAATGACAAAAATAACTAATAATTGTCTCGCCGACGTGAGATCGAATGATTACCCCAAGCTTTGAGAACCAATTTTCTCGTTGGTCATGAGTTAGGGCCGAGCATTGGTCCAAAATCGAACCGATGAAAACTGAATCGAATTGAAATCGAAAACCATTAGTATATAGAATCAAAACCGAACCGAATATAGTCAGTTCGGTTCGGTTCAGTTTATATGGTTTAGGTGTGTTTTTCTCGATTTTGGGTCAAACCGAACCGAACCAAAACCGAAAACTGTTATAGAACCGAAACCGAGCCAAATATGGCCGGTTTGATTCGGTTCGGTTCGGCTCGATTTTCTGGTTCGATTCGGTTTTCAATCTAATATACTCAGCCCTACTGTAATGACTATGTTGATAACGGTTGAGACCCTTCTTTTGGATTCAAGCCACCACTTCAAGTGTTGGGACCTCGAAAAATAAGACTAGCTCTGATACCAATTAATAGCAACTTCCAGAATCTATACACGATTGACACGTAAATAATTTGTTATTGAATGCGAATTGTGTTATACGAATGATCAGAGAGAATTACATAGAGTTTGCTACCAAATCAAGACTAAAAATGAGAATAAATTGAAACGACTATTTAACGAGGAAAAAGTCTAACAACTTTTCCCGCCAAAACTGGATAGAGGTTGTTTGAGCTTTGTAACGTGAGGATCACGTGCTATCTTCAGACTCATTCTTTATTCATATCAGTTTCATGATATAGGAAAGTATTTCTAAATTTACAATACATGAGGTTCGTCTCTTCAGGTTAGGACGGGTTTTTAACTCAAACGTATGCGGTTTAACTAAAATACCCTTGTGATTGTTTTCGACCTATTCCCTGGCAACCCCCAAATATAGCTACCGAGGTTTAACCCTAAAACACTTGTGAGAAGTCAAAAGCGTTACCACTAGGTCATTTTGGTGATGGTTAACTACTTATAACTATGAACAACTAAACATACTATTTCAAATTGCAAGTTGAAACATGATAGTTAATCTTTAATTAATTAACCATGATATTGATGACTCTAAACTTTGAACTTGAACTTGAATTTGAAGTTGCGACGTATACAGATTTACAACGGTAAGTTGTATTAGAAACTAGCATGATGCTAGACGAAGATTAAAAGGGGTTTTTATGGATTGACAACCCGATGAATCCACTTACGACATGGGTTTTGATTCATCGGGTTTTTACAACGATGAAGCATCCAAGAGTGAGGGAAAAAAAAACCTAATTTCGTGCCTAGAAAATCTTTACGAGGAAAGCATATTCTATTTCGGTATCTCCAAATTATCCAAGTGGTTGGTTATTTCTAGATTTAAGCTTGAACTCATTGATATTTTGATTAGATATATGACCACTCGCCTCAAAGATCAGTAGGGATGAAAAAGAGGCAGGATGAAGATAATAACTCCAAAATTTAATCACATTCCTTACAATTTTTTTTAGAATTGAAGATGATAATTCCAAAACAAATGCTGTCATCTACTACAATTGGCTTATCTAAAAGACTAAAAACCAAAATGCAATTGTTGCCCACTTCATCTGAGTTATCAAGAATCATCCTCCAATTGTTGTTGTCCTCCACCAAGATCATAAGGCTCTTCATCCTCTTGAAGAAGGTTTTCTCTGTTGTCATGAGCCCAGAACCCGCGTACATCTATAACATACTGGACACTGTTGCCACTTGTTTGCAAGACAGCATATCAGATAGTTTGTGATTCTTAGGAGGATCAGCGGTTTCACCGTTCCCATATTTCATCTCACATCTTCAGTTGCATAACTTCATAATTTCTACTTCGACCCATTTTTTCACGACGTCTGATTTCATCAAATCGGAATGTGATCTCAGAGCCTCACGCGCAATGATTATTAAAATTTGACTTGGGCTCGTTTATTTAATCTAGTCTGTGAGAAAAAAAAAAAAAAAAAAAAAAAAAAAAAAAAAAAAAAAAAAAAGAAGAAGAAGAAGAAGAAGAAGAAGAAGAAAGAAAGAAAGAAAAACACTACCTAAAAAGAATATGAATATCGGCTGCTGTTAGGTATCCTCTTCCATGAAGATCTAGACACCGGAATAAATATGTTAAGCCTTCGGGAGTATCTCTGTTCTCAAGGGCAAGAGTGAAATCAAGAAAACTTTCAAAGTCCATCTCCCAAGCAAGTCCAATAATAGTTTTGCCATGACGGACATGCTCGTCAAAAGCTGGTTAAAAACCAAAAGGGGAAATAAAACGATAAATATATTCAATTTTTATTTCGCATTGTATTTAAGCATATTCACAAAAAATGAATAACTTTTTTATGACTACCTCTTTCGACGAATATATCTGTTAGTGTCCCATCTGCATAATCTCTAAGTTCCTCCTTGCTTATTGTGCCATTCGCATCTTTATCAAGGTCAAGAAATGTATCTGTGGATAACCAAAAATAGCGTAAGCTAAAGACAACAGTTGAGTTTCCTTGTATTGTTCACTTAGAACTATAAGTCTCTTATAGTTCATTAGTAATACTCCATTGTAGACTAATAACAACTGTCCCTATTCAAGTTTGATCGGTCGGTGCATTACTTTGGATTAGAGCATCACAGTTTAACTTGACACATAGTTTGTAAAGATATTTGACCGTAAATGAATAAAGCAAAACGTTGAAAAGTTATGGACAAATCTCAAACTTTTGAATGAAATATTAGATAAGCTCACCGCATACACGTTGTGTGGATGCTAGTGAAAACCAGTTCTCAGTTTGCTCGTTATCAGCGCCTTCTCCCTCACTTTCCTGTAATGATTGACATAGGAAAAATTCAGCAAGAAATAATTAACAAACAGAGGTGTGTCTGAGAAATATACCTGGTGCAACTCCATTAACTCCTGAAGACAATTACTGAGCAAAATCTTCTTTATACAGGCCTTCCCTGCAAATACAGAAATTCCTCAAATGTGAACACTGAAAATCCCGAGACAATAAAATGTATCGAGAATATAAGACTTAAAAAGGAAGAGGAGATAGACCGACAAACCTCGCCTACTAGGATCACAAAAAAAGAAGAATTTGTGTGCGGCTATGTGGCAATACATTTGAATAAATTCTGCAGGCATGTCACGAAGCTGAGCCAAATTAGGAATAAGACCTCTGATATAAGCCTCCATTTCCTATCAAGAATTTCAAATGTTATGTTTGTATGTGATGTTCATAAAAATGAAAAGAAAACCAAAATTCCCTAACGAGATTATACATATGGTTGAAGGAATCCATCAGAATCTTCATCAAGCTCACTCATATCAATTCTTGCCTGTGTAAGAGAAACCTGCACACGAAGTGAATCTTCAAGTCACATAAAAAGTTATAAAAAAAAAAAAAAAAAAAAAAAAAAAAAAAAAAAAAAAAAAAAAAAAAAAAAAAAAAAAAAAAAAAAAAAAAAAAAGACAATACAAAAAAGAAAATAAAGACCTCACCGTGCGCATTACGTACAGATAAAAAGGAAGAATGGCAATTCTTCCTGATTCATCCTTTTCAAACTTCATAAAATTTGAAGGCTTGAAGAAGCGACGACACTTTGAGCCGATCTGTTCTGTACATATAGAGGCAATTTGGCAAAAGTCTTCATAATTCACCTACATTTATTTCACCATCAAAAAGTAATGAATTAGTAATATTTATATACTATAAATGTCAATGCTATTAATTACTGAACGATCAGGAAACAACTGAAAGAGTAGAAACCTTTTCAGAACCAGTGGATTCATCGATCACACAATTTTCTCTTAAGCAAAGCCATATAGCATCAAGATCATCAGAGCTTAGCAAAATATCTGATTGTTTCTGCATTAACAGACATAGAACGTTTATAACTTTATATAACTCCAATCCTAGAATGCATAAAGAAACAAATAACAAAATGAGAAATAAAGGACTTTCAATAAAAATTTAGACATGTGTACCTTAAGAAAACGATATTTTGCCAACCGCTGAACTGTATGATTGATGGAACCATCCTCAGGTTTCTGAAATGATAAGAATCACAAATTCAGCAAAACTGGTCCAACCGTCAAACATTAAGGAAAAAAAGATAGCTATGTCACCATATTTTCACATTTTTTTACGTCCATATTCAAATAAAGCCATAAAGGAGTCACCAGTTTTGTTTTTTAAAGGCGATATTTTTCCGCACACCTATACCACTAGGCCAAAAGCCTTGGGTAAAAGAGATCCTAATTACATACTTATACTCTCCTAATCATATCAATTACATCAGTATTAGACTATTAGTAAGTTAAGAACTATGATCAAATAAAGAGAGTTACTAGTTACATATATATACTCTAATAAAGTAATAATTATATCAACTACCTTCTTGTAGAAACTTGGGACTATGCAAGCTGCTGCATTCTTTCTATGTTTCTCTTTGAATAAATTTAGCAGAATTCTTCTTGTTTCATGCTCTGCAAACAAGTAAACGAATCACTACGATACAAGCTAAGTTAGCAACACAAATCATAATGACAAAAAATGTTTGGTTACGTAACTAGTCAAAATGGGTAAATTTTATATGCGTCAAAACAGGTCTAGTTGGGTTAGTGATCACATCAACACGGTACAACACCACCATATGCATATATAGAGTCGGGATCAAATACGAAGCTAGATATTCATGAAAGTATTACAACTAATTAGCATATGTACTACGAAATTTGGCTACATTACGATCATAACCCAAAAATGCATATTGAATTGTGCAAATACATATTAACCAGAAATATTTAAATTGCTAGGAGTATAATACGTAGTTACATACCCATTTTGGCTTCCGATCCAAGACCGGGTTCTGATCTAATGTAACGTCTAAGGTTACGAACCCACAACATGGAAGAAGATACCGTCGTCGTTTGTTCATTATATCCTTCGTCGTCGTCTTCCACGTCACTATACATTTCTAATGATTTCGTGTGTATTATAATCTTAGTTAGATAGAAAAAACATATAAAATTATGACACTAAACAATATATGACACAAACCGAAAAGGATAATGGTAAAAACGGTTGATCTTGATCACCATGATTATCGCAACTTTGTACTTTATGTAAAATGCGTTCCGCCATTGATTTATTCTAGTAAGTAGTAACGACATTCTAGTTTGCCCACAGGGCACCGCATGTTTAATTGTAGGTTACTTTAAAAATAATACTATCGTAGTATTTTTTTCAACGAGGTTGTAACTATTTGTATATTACTTTCAGATAGTTGATGAATTTATCTCAGACCTAAGTAAGTAATGTTATGTGATTATGAGGACAAGATCGAGGAGTTAGTGGAAGAGTATATGGGACACCTAGAACGTGGCAAGGAAGCTCGGAAGAAAAAAACGAAGGTTGTTTTTGTCTACGACGTAGAACGATTTCCTCCTTTACAAATTTCTCGTGTTTCAATTACTTTTTCCTCAAGTTTTGTTTTCCTATAAATATAGGGCTTGGGTTCATTGTTTAGATATTCAATAATCAATTAATTCTTGGCTTTGCATCTTTAAAATCCTTTGTGGTTTGTTTAACCCTTGTTAGGGTTTGTGTTCATGCTTCCGTTCTACGTCAGTTAACATCAGAGCCTGCTGGTATCCTGATAACGAAGGATGCAGAGATTCCAAAAACCCGTACCCCTGGTGTGGTGCGGTCTACCAAAGAGTTGGATAGCATGATCAATGATCTCACTTCCAAATTTGCGAGTATGTCCACTGTTCTTGATGAGATACGATCCGCGATCGTAGGTGGTGGTAATCATCCAAATCGTGAAGGTAACTGATAGCGTATCAATATTAATAGCCCAAGACCATTAATTACATCCTCGAATCAAACCCATCACCAAGGCCAAATCAACACTTGATAAAGGCCCGGCTTAAATCCCAGGCCACGTAGGCCTAGAAGGACCTCTCAGGCCTAACTGAAAGAGACAAAGATCCTGCTCCCCAACTGTCACTAGTGGTTAAGATGTGTCATCTGACACTGCACAATGGGGACACACGACAAACACCACTACGAGCTGAAGGACGAATGACATTTGTCCTCCTTGTCTACTCCCGGATGATCGACACTTGGTACCCTGGCGGCCGTCGATCACATAAGTTTTCACACACTTGGGCAAATACTGCCTCACAGTAGTGAAGTGTGGTTCTTGTTTAACTGTTACCCGAGCTTCTTGATCTACATCAATCTCATCGGGTCCTTACCGTTCAATACGGGAAACCAAACAACAAAACCATTCCCATCCCATCTCTAAACTAATTTACATACCTTATGTAAACATGGCGCCATCCGTGGGGACATGATACAAAATAGCCGCAAATTTTACGAAAATTTCACCTATTTTCACTCATTTCTCACTCAAAAATCAAATTTTTTTCCTCAAAACCGCTACTTTCACGGTTAAACACGGCTGATGACCAACACCCTAAAATTTCGGAAACAACCAGAAACCACCTCGGAGCTATCCGAGTGGAAAACCTTCCTTGCATGAAGAAAAACCAACAAAAACCCGAAAAGGAGACTCACCAGCCACCTGAAAACACGACAAAGAATCCTACGAAGAAGACACATGCGTCAGAGGACCTTCCAGTCATGTACGCGTCATCCTTCTCTAAGAAGTCAACACGATTATACGGGCGATAATACTTTTCAGGTCGCTCACGCAAGCACGAAAACCACAAGCACATGGGGTCCAAGGGATAGTAAGGGCTGTCGAAGGATGTCAGGAAAGGGGTCTGACAAGCGTATAACTTAGGCCACGATACACGCACTTATAGGAAAAACTACAGTAAACACATTCTAACTCACTTGTCTTTATGCATATTACTTTATACACAACACTCAGACTAGACCAGGACCTGGGAACCATCCTAGGTACGGCACACAACAGGACAACCTGACATCCCCTCTGAGCTCACTCCCAGGCCATAACAGGCAATCCACCCTACACCTAGGGGATTTAATTGGTTCACCCAGACCTACCTATCCCGATACATAACCTGTGTAGAAAACAATGCCCACATGGAACCAAAACTCCTCAGGGGACAATAGAGAGTGTCAACATGATCCAATCATGGCATTCAAGCACGAAAAGAAACAATGAGGTCATGTAGAGTTGGCAACGTACCCCACTGAGAAGTATTTCATGGGACGTTTTCATACCATCATTCGACTCAGTTGTCATAACAGCAATGATAGCCTCACAGAGGGTGAGCAAAATATATATGGATGGAGGAAGTTCAATAGACATAATGTATGAGCATTGTTTCAACAAACTCCCAGAATACATCAGATCAGGCCTTAGACCCCTAAACTCACCACTAACTAGTTCCTCAAGGGAAAGATCATACCCGGAAGGAGTAGTTACTTTAGAGCTCATAGTAGGAACATACCCGTTGTCGAGAACAATCTTGTTACAATTTCACATAGTCAGATCCGCATCCAAGTACAATGTAATACTCGGAAGGAATCCTTATAAAAAAGGCTCCGTTTTCCCCATGCATAATCCATGCCTTTCTTCTTATCTTCTTCATTGATGTTCTCAATTTCACCAATGTTATCTTTATCTAGTTGGTGCACAAAACGAAACTCCTTCATCCTATTAGGCATTCTATATGTGATCCTATCGGTTCCATTAGAAAATTGAATCGTCCCTTCAAATTGATCATAACTTAACTTGGACTCTTCTACAAACGGCTTACCTAATACGACATGGGATAAGCTACAATCTATAACACTCGCCAAATCTTCAACAATCATGAAGTCAGTGACATACATAAAGTTCCCAACTAAAACATGTAAATCTCTAACCCTCCCGTCAAAATTACAAATTCCACCAGGGTAGTTGGGGTCTTTCCTAGGTTTAAGCCTCGTATTCACTATATCATTATTGACACTTGAAGACATAACGTTGATTGGGGATTCAAAATCAATGTAAGCGTGATCAACGTATCTATATCCTATCATGCATGGTATCTTAACGTTCCAAGGGTTACCTCTTTTTATCTTCGGATCAATCTTAACGAATGGAGAGCGAGGGTTATCAATTATGTTATTGTAATAGGCGATTTCTTCCTTAGTGGGGTAAAGATTAAAATATTCATCACCTACTCTCTCGTCTTCCCTTTCCTCTAAACTTCCAGAATTCTTAAGGTCATCATATTCTAAGTCCTTGCTTGCGTATATGGCACCTGCTAGGTCATTAAGTGCATGATCTAATTGAACATCAATTAAACTATTAAGCTCTCTATGCTACCTAATTTCACTCGATTTGGTAGCGCAGTGAGGCTACTTCATCAGGTGTGAGGGATGGATTTGCGCTTTCCATAATGGCAAACGGAATAATTTATGGACAAGTTACTACGAACGGAAACACAAAGAAAAAGATAGACTAAAGAAAACATAGAAAAATAAAACGAAAAATCTCACTAGAAAGGAATCTAATGAGTAGACCTAAATAAAAATAAAATTTTCAACCTAATCAATATAACTATTCCCCGGCAGCGGCGCCAAAAACTTGATGCGTGAGTTTTGCAACTGGTATGTGCTTAAACACATACCTTTTCTTGACCAAATTTAGACCAGAAAGACCAAAAACCCGACCATAAATGCCAAATATATATGTTTTTGTGTTTTTATACATGCAGGTAATAAAATATGAGAAAACGACAAAAATCGAGACAAAATCACGAAAAACGAGCACGAGAATGGAAAAGAGAAAATATTTATAGCCGGGAAATAATCTGAGCTCAAAATGTCAAAAGAAGTCCCTAGAAGTTCATAAAATATCAAGAAGAGTCCCTGAGCAGAATTTTGAATATATTACAAGAATGGTCCTTGGAGTTCAAGAAGTTGTCAATAATAGTCCCTGAGCTAATAAAAGGAAGAAATGACAACTTTGGTCCTTATAGATATAAAGGTAATTCGCATAAACTAAGTGTAAGAGACATCCAAATCGGTTAATATAGAACGAATGAACATGAATCATAACAATGAAATTAATTTACATATTCGTACTTGTTAGAGTCAAATGCTTGTATCGAGTCATAATGATTTTTTCTGCAGAATTCCCAGGATTTGAGCCAAAGGTTTTCCAATAAATTTTCCGGAAACTCAACTTAAACTTTCTGTCAGAACACTCTGACGGCGTCAGGAGTTAACACCTGACGACGTCAGGTGCAAAAATCTGGAATTTATTTGTTGATTAAAGTTTACTAATGGAACTTGTATGTTTGTCAAAATCTCTCTTATGAATTCCAGGAAATCTGTAGAAAAATAATTCCACAAGCATTATATCTTACTTGCTTTCTAGGTATACGTCTATATATATATGAATAATGCCGCCGATTTTATGCGAGGTTTCTTGTAGTATTTCCATCTTAACAGGTTATTTAGGACAAGAAGATTGATGTTCTCAATTGCACCAATGTTATCTATATCTAGTTGGTGCATAAAACGAAACTCCTTCATCCTATTAGGCATTCTATATGTGATCCTATCAGTTCCATTAGAAAATTGAATCGTCCCTTCGAATTGATCATAACTTAACTTGGACTCTTCTACAAACGGCTTACCTAATACGACATGGGATAAGCTACAATCTATAACCCTCGCCAAATCTTCAACAATCATGAAGTCAGTGACATACGTAAAGTTCCCAAATAAAACATGTAAATCTCTAACCCTCCCGTCAAAATTACAAATTCCACCAGGGTAGTTGGGGTCTTTCCTAGGTTTAAGCCTCGTATTCAATATATCATTATAGACACTTGAAGACATAACGTTGATTGGGGATTCAAAATCAATGTAAGCGTGATCAACGTATCTATATCCTATCATGCATGGTATCTTAACGTTCCAAGGGTTACCTCTTTTTATCTTCGGATCAATCTTAACGAAGGGAGAGCGAGGGTTATTGATGAGACGAAAAGTGTTACGCTTTTAGGGGGTCATTTAATCCCTAATTCGTATAAATGTGATCAAATATTGCCCTAAATCGTCCCTTTTGTCATTTTAGGTACTTTTGAGAAGAATTCTGGAAAACATGCATATTCGGACGTTTTTGGAGCATAAAAGTGAAGAAAACGACAAAGTCTCAAAAGATGGTGAATTTACAACCTGACGGCGTCATAAGTCACAAGGTGACGCCGTCAGAAAGTCTTGACAAAAGAGTGGAATCCAATTTTCAAATGATGGGCCAGAGGAAATTTTGGGATTAACACCTGACGCCGTCAGGTGTTAGGAAAAGTAGGCCATCGGGTTATATTTTAAAGAGTGACGGCCCAGAAGGTTTTATAAGGTGACGGCGTCAGAAGTGGATCTAGGCCATCCGAGATACCTAATGGCAGCGAGCTGACAGCGTCAGCCCTTATAACCTGATGCCGTCAGAGTGTAAAATCTATATATAGTTTTCTAATTTTCATTCATTATGGTGGAACTTTGTGGAGAACTTTTAGGGCAAACCCTAAAGACGAATTTTCTGTACTTTTTAGGGTTTCCAACCCTTGGAACCCTCATGCTTAATTAAAGATAAGTCTTCACTTTAATTCAATCAATATGTCTATGTGTTGGTTGATTATCTCTTTTGCTTGTCTTTTAATTAACATGTGTAGCTAAATTCTCTAGTGTTTGCTTAGATCTAATGAAACCTAACTATTAAATATTGGTTAATTGTTGTGTGTTGTTGTTTGTTGGGATGATTGTTCCATCAATGTTAGACTCAAGAAAACTGGCCAACCTCCTTTATGGTAACGTGCTTGAACGTCTTGGGAAACATGTAGCCAAGGCATACTAGGCTATTAAGGTAGTATTTAACGCATGAGCCACTGTTTACAACCCCTATGGTTGTGCCGTGCATGGCATAGGGCGAGATAAGAGCTCATAGAATTGGAGAGTTATGTATGCCACTCCATGAGTTATTAGGAATACACCCTTCATCCACACAAGTAACACACATATTAATTAACCGGTAAAAGATAGTTAGGGAGTAATAAAATCTAAGTAAACACAACTTTCTCCATATTGTTTTCACAACCACAATAGTTTAGATATTCATTTTATTTTAATTTGCATAAGTAGTAAACTTGGGTTAGTTGATTAACAACTAATTCCGCCCTTCTTCCAAAACCAAGATTTTAATTGCTTTCCATAAAATATAAAAATACAAAAAGAATCTTCCTTCCACCTTTAGACCTATTAGAGTAGCTTTTCTATCCTAACGAACACTATTCCCTGTGAGAGAACGATCAATCCCCCGTACTTACCACTATCCTATACTACATCGGTCAGGTACACTGCCTGGTGGGGTTGTAAGCCTCTTGAGATCCCTCGAGAGGTAAAACCTGTTGTAAGGTCACAAAACCACGCATCAAGTTTTTGGCGCCGCTGCCGGGGAATAGTTATTGTTTAGGTAGAATTTTTATTTCTTTAGGTCTACTCACTAGATTCCTTTCTAGTGAGATTTTTATTTTCTTTTTCTAGGATTTTCTTTAGTCTATCTTTTTCTTCGTGTTTTTGTTCGTAATCTTTACCATCCGCCATCATGGAAGGTGGTAACATCCTTGATCCCAACAACCTAATTCAACCAAACCACCCACCACAACCAAACCAACCTCCTAGACCCCGCACCTTAGGAGAGTATTCCCGACCTAGCCACCTTGGCTATCGAAACACCATTGAGCTCACTCAAGGAGCCAATGTCACTCCCTTGCGATCCGACACCATCCGGTTGGTGCAAAGCGGATGCGCATTCCATGGACTTCGTTCCGAAGATCCAAACCAACATCTCAAGGATTTCCTCAAAATCGTAGATTCCATAGACCTTGATGTTGCAACTCGAGAGACGACCCGATTGCGTCTCTTCCAATTCTCTCTACGGGACCAAGCTAGTCAATGGCTTGAGCGACTTCCCGCAGGATCCATCACCTCTTGGGACGATCTCACAACTCGTTTCCTTGCTCAATTTTTCCCACCGGGGAGAACTACCAAACTAAGAAAGGATATCTTAATGTTTGAGCAACGTCGAGGCGAAACTCTCTACGGAGCATGGATTCGATTCAAAGACTTACTCCAAAGAGTCCCCCATCACGGCATCAACCTCTGGCTTCAAATTCAAATCTTCTATGACCATGTTGACTACCACGCCAAGCGTGCCATCGATCAAGCAGCCGGGGGCAAACTGCGTGATAAGAGCGCCGAAGAATCATGGGAAATCATTGAGGAGCTCGCATCCGACGATGATGAATTATGGCAAATTTCCCACGAAGTGCACGCAGCAGTAAGCACATACGCATCACCCAACAAAGCCAACCAAATCACCGAGGGAAGCATTAGTGAGCTTGAAAGAAGGGTTGAATATCTTATGGAAAAACGGAAAAGGCACTTGAGCCCACAAAGAGCAACCGTCAACTCAGTTTCATGCGTTGGGCATACCCCATTATCCGAATCACCTCTTAGGGAAGCAACTAAGCCTTTTCATAGGTATAGTCGCCCTAGCTCACCCCCTCAAGAGCTCAGCCCAACATTCGAAACTCAAATGAGAGAATACATGTCAAAACACTCCGAACGATTGGCCACGTTTGAGGAAGCCATGTATAAACAAAAGGAAAGGATGGATGAGAAAATGACGGAAATGATGGGACTTTTGCAAGAATATGCGAAGGCAAAAACTCCGAATAAGGTATTACTGCGAAAGAAGGCCGAAACACCCAACGATAGAATGGTAAACACCATTTCCGTCATCCGAGGGAGCGAGGGCGGAAATCCGGAGAGAAGGGTAGCTATGGAGGTTAACAAGATCGACCTCGTCCCATTCGACGAGGAAGACACCAATGACGGCAAATGCAATTCCGGGGACAAGGAGGAGGCGCCCCCCGATGAGTGCCAAAAAGTAGAAACACCAGAGTCCCAGCAAGTTAGGCATTACCTCAGGCACGAAATAAATAAAGAGACCATAACCGATTGGGTGCAAAACTATCGACGTACTCATCTACCCCACAAAGAAAAGGGTGAGACAAAACCAGACAACGAATCTGACACCCTACCCGGAGGTCAGCTTTATGAAAGCCTCATAAGACAAAAGCTAGTCGCAAAGCAAGAGTTCCACGGGGTATTTGAAGTACCATGCCGGATTGGGAAACTCAAATTCTTAGATGCGGTAGCTGACCAAGGTTCCGATGTAAATTTGATGCCATTCTCCGTCTATGTTCAACTAACGAATGAACAACCCTCAATGACTCGTACCAAACTTTCTTTTGCAAAACATTCGTATGAGTACCCCTTAGGAGTCGCGGAAGATGTGTTAGTTAACGTTGCTGGATTCATGTACCCGGTCGACTTCATGATCGTTGAGAGAGGTGAGGCAAATATGCCAATAATCCTTGGATCACCATTCCTTGCGACCACGAAGGCACAAATCGATTACGAGAGCAATACTATCCGAATCAAAAAGGGGAAGAAAACAATAAGCTTCGCGACAATTCCACGATATATAAGAGAAGCTAACCTACGGATGAAGGGAGAAGCGAATCCCGGTGCACTCCAAGGTAATGTTAAGAAGAAGATCCTTGCATGGGAAGCTAGGATTAAGTATTATGAGGAAAGTAAAAGGGAAGAATGTAGGAATGATGAAGAGAATTCCTTGGGTGATGAGAAGCATATCGACAACAACATTGGAGTCACGGAAGGAGACTTAGTTCTCCTAAGGCACTTAGAAACTAAGACATCCACCAACGAACCGAGTCCTTGGTGGTACGGACCATTCACAATTAAAAAATTAAACGAGAATGGGATGGTTGGATTGGTTAGTAAGAGAGGGGTGAAGTCACCGCGAGTGTGGAGCGATTGAGGTATCATAACCCGGACGATGGGGGCTACATCTATCAAGGTTACGTCATAATGAGAGATGAAGTCACGCAACGTACGGTGACTTTGAGTCTAGCTACAAGACTCGTAAATAAAGAAAAGCGCTTCTTGGGAGGCAACCCATGTTTTGTTTGTTTTTATTTGTTTCCGTATGTAAGTTATATTTCTTGATTATTGATTCATGCTTCAAACTAAATTGTGAAAATGCTTTATTTTGTTTTTAACTTCGTCTTAACTACATATAAAGGTATTTTGCAAAAGCTAAGTGTAAGGGAAATCCAAATCGGTTTATATAGAACGAATGGACATGAATCATAGCAATGAAATTAACCTACATATTAGTATTTGTTTAAGTCAAATGCTTGTATCGAGTCATAATGAATTTTTGCAGGAATTCCAGGAAGTAAGATCTAGTTTTTCCAGAATTTTTCCCGGAAGCTTAACATGAGAATTCTGTCAGAACTTTCTGACGGCGTCAGGATTAACACCTGACGGCGTCAGGTTATAATTTTCTGCAATTTTTGAAAGTTTTGTACTTTTCCGGAAACCTAAAAAGTTTTGTCAATTCTTTAACTTATAATCTCCAGGAATTCTGCAAAATATTCATTCCACAAGCATCTTATTATATAGATTTTACCGCCGATTTTACGCGATGTTGGCCTTTATCTTTTTCAGGTTAACAGGTTATTTTGGACAAGAAGACGTCTATTATTTTGGAAGGGAAGTTTTGAACGTTCGTCTATCTTGGAAGAAGATCTAACCATGTTACTTCATTATCCACATCAAACGATTCAGGGGAGTATTTGATTTCATTCTTTCATCTTATTTACTTTTACGTCTTTTATTTGAACATTGGGGACAATGTTCGGTTTAAGTGTAAGGGCAGGTAAATGAAGGCACCGTTGAGAATACACTTACGCTTGATGTTTTGCTTTGTTTGATAGTAAATTTGTAATAAAACCAAGAGAAATGTTTGTTAGGGCAATTTTAGCGCCAATTTAAAATTTTTTACAACATTTAGAAGTGAAACCTTGATCTTAATGAGCATCTCATGGATAGGAAATTGTATGACTAGCACAAAACCGTA
>LBNU01036676.1:0-23733 GCA_014162995.1 Artemisia annua | reverse complement strand
ATTTTTTTTAGATTAATTTTAGTGTTTAGTTAACATTAATTAGAATTAATTAGTTTTTTAAATTATAACAATTAGAGTTTTTATCGAAAAATCAATTTTCTTTTTTCCAAAATTTTCTTTTATCATTAGGTTCATTAGAAAATTATTTTTAGGCCCGTAGGATTATCGTAGCTTTAATTTTACATTTTATTTCGCACACTCGCGTTTTATTTAAATAACTTTTTAGGTTTTTAAATTAGTGTGTGTTTTAGGATCTCCCGATACCTAATAATGTTTCCCGTAGTCATTTAGGTAGTTTTTAGGATGCCCCTAGTTTGCCATTGTTCATTTTCCCGTTTAGGTTATTTTATTTTCATTTTCGTTAATTAATTTGCTGTTTTCGCTAATTCAACGTACAACAAAACCAAACAATCTTTCACATACAAGATTTTAATCCCGATCCTCTCACGATACTTTCCATTCACTCCTCGTAGGGAAACGACCCGGGAAATCACTTCCCGGTCTTTAAAATATCACTTTCACGAGTTTACGGGGTAATCTTTTTTCCTAAGAGGTTTACTTGTATTCTCCACGTCGTGTTGTCTCACGATAACATTGACCACACGATTGTTGATATTTTGATTAATTGTTTTTGCACACACAAAAAAACAACGAATCACTTTCAATACAATATTTGATAGATGTATATCTTAACCAAACAATTGCAATGATATCCACTATCATTCCTCATTCCCATTCACCCCTACCAAACGCACCCTAAATTATAATATAAATAATGTACTTATACTATCACTTAAATCGAGATTTGAGCTTCAATGTTAGAGTTCAAGAACTTCTTTTAACTGGAGATTTTTTTTTGCATAGATACAAAAACATTTGGAGCATGTAATGCATAGTTTCTACCCTTGATTCGAATTGCTTTGAGCTATAACTATTGCGTTCTTACTAGAAAGAAGAGAACAATATTTGTGTTTTTCTTTAACAATATGATCCAACAAATGATAACCAAAATCAAAACACTAGAAACTTCGCCTAACGCACGGATTGACCAACTCGTTAAGATGTAAACTGAAAATTTTACATGTAGTCTTATCAGGGTTCTAAAAGGTGTGCCATGGCGGCGATAAGGTGTGAAGCGTGACCTACACATTACGCAATAGACCAAAGCGTCGACTCTAGGCGTGGTGTGAGATGAGGTGTGAGAAGGAGCACTAAGGAGGTGTGGCGTCTTTTTCGAATTTAACTCCAATGAAAAAAAGTTTTTTTGAAAGAAATGAAGAAGATTACACGTAAGGATAATTTTTTTTATAAACTCGATATATACGAAATATGATATAATACATAAATTTATAAAGATTTTATTTTGTGCCGCTTTAAGTGACGCTTTAAAAAACGATATGCGCTATGGCTTCACCATAGCTTCTAAGGCATGAGGTTTGGCCATGCTACTACGTCACGACTAACGCTATTTATAACTTTTGTGTCTCTATACTCTCTTGTAATTTAATTAACTTTAATATATTCTATTACTATATTTGTAAATAAAATAATTTATTTTAATAAAATATAACAATTTATCTCTTCCAAATCACATAAAAAACGTATATCAAAACTAAATCGAAATCTCAACCGTAATCTTAATTATAAACCCATCTACAAACCAAACGGGCCTTTAATTGTCTACCTTTGTTTATTACAAAGTAAAATTTGTTGACTGTTAGCCCGTATTGTATCAGCCCAGCCCGTGTCTAGAAGCTTCTGTATTATGGTTATATATATGGACATTGTAAATCATTAGTCAATCAATAAAATCAGTCATCATTCAATATACGCTTTCATGGTATCACGAGCCAAAAATTATAAACCCATCTACAAACCAAACGGACCTTTAATTGTCTACCTTTGTTTATTACAATGTAAAATTTGTTGATTGTTAGCCCGTATTGTATCAGGCCCAAGCCCGTGTCTAGAATCTTCTGTATTACGGTTATATATCTGTACATTGTAAATCATTAGTCAATCAATAAAATCAGTCATCATTCAATATACGCTTTCATGGTATCACGAGCCTAAAATAATTGGTCCTTCCCCAAAACCCTAACATAGCCGCTTCTTCCCCTAAACCGCTCCTTCTCCGGCCGTCGGCTTTGGCTGGCTGTCCGGAGGGGCTTTCTCCCATCATCCTCTTCGTTATATACTTTCTCCCATGTCGGTCACTCATTCATATATGGAATAATCGGTGGACTAATAAAGATCTAATAGTGACGATGACGCATCAGGTGGCCCTGGTGGCGGTAGTGATCGATGGTTGTTACAACTGTGGTGAAGATGTGTTTAGCATTAAGGGGTAGATGTGTTTTGTAGTGCATTTGTCTTTTGCTCCTGACATCTACTTTTTATATTTGATTTTTGGTCAGTGATATAGTTTTATATGTTTGGTTTTTGGTCAGTGGTAATTTTGGTTGAGTTTGTTGCGTTAAGCTAAATAATAATAATAATAATAATAATAATAATAATAATAATAATAATAATAATAATAATATTGCTTTATTCTTGGGATGATGGGTGTGATGTATGTGTTGATCTTACGGGGTCGTCGCCCTTGACGCAATCCGGGATGATTGATTTTTTGCCAGGGCGGGCGGTTATTGATGCCGCACAACGTAAGCGTGTCAAGTACGGTGCCAAATGTGTTGATATCGGGTATGGTTTCCTCCCTTTCTCTTTTTCTTCTTTTGGAGAACTTGAGAAAGATGCAGTAACCCTTCTGAAGCGTATTCGACGATTCTCTATGACCCAAGACATTGGGGCACGTGCTGCGGCTCATATTTTTAATAGGATCGGTTTTGCTATTGCTAGAGGTGTGGGGGCTCAGTTGGTTTCTCGGCTTCCCACCAATTTCTTGTAAATCCTATGAGTTTTTAATAAAGTGATGGTTAATAATAAAATAAATAAATAAATAAATAAATAAATAAATAAATAAATAAATAATAATAATAGTAATAATAATAATAAAAAAAAATGGTGGATCTTTATATTTTTTTAGGGAAAAACACGCCCCGTTTGTTTAGAAGGTTCTTTGGGGTTGAACTTTTATAACCAACTTTCGTTTTTAGTTGTAATTTCCTTTGTTTTAGTTGTAGGGGATACTTTGAATTATCCCGTTTTAGTTATAGGGGATACTTTGGGTTATCCCGTTTAAGTTGTAGGGGATACTTTGGGTTATCCTGTTTGGTCAGGATACTTCGGTTTATCCTGTTTGGTAAGGGATACTTTGGTTTATCTCATTTGGTCAGGATACTTTGGTTTATCCTGTTTGGTAAGGATACTTTATTTTATCCAGTTTGTTTCGTGCTGCTGAAGATATGCTTCCGCTTGCTGTCGAATATCTTCATCAACAATTATTTATTTGCTTTAATTTATTGTTTATTAGCTTTAACTCTCCAGTTTGAGCTTTCGTGATTTCGCCGCTAGGACTGCAGAGAAGTGTTAGCCCATATTGTATCAGGCCCAAGCCCATGTCTAGAATCTGTATTATGGTTGTATATTTGTACATTGTAAATCATTATTCAATCAATAAAATCAATCACCATTAAATATACGGTTTCATTGACCAGTATAAATCATCATTCAATATACGCTTTCATCGACTAGAAACCATCATTTTCAAATTTCGGGTGTCATTTGACCATTTTTTTGGAGTAGACTTTATTGTTGTACTTATTAATGTATTTGTATCGATTAAATAAATGATCAAATTGTCATGTGTAAACCCATCACTTTAAATATGTGAGAGATCTCAAGTTCAGTTCATATTAGATGCAAACAATTTTAAATTGGTCACCCCAACATTCTTGAAAAGAGGAAAGCTTCACCAGTTTAAGTTTGTGTGACGATCGGCTCAAACCATATGGATTAATCGGCCAGAATGTCGAAAACCATGATTATCAAAAGTAGAAAGCTTAATTATATGTAGGGTTTTGCTAACCGATGCCCACTGGGCAGAGGTTAGTGTTTAATAAATAAATACAACATTTCTTAATTAACACAAAATTACATTAAATATGCATTAAATGCACGTTAAATAAACTATAAATTACTATATTTTAACTTGATTTTCACTCAAATAAACCACAATTTACTATATTTTTTATGTTAATCAGGAAAGTTTGTGTTCATTTATTAGACGCTAACCTCTTCTCAGTGAGCATTGGTTAGCAAAACCATATGTAACTATAACTTGCAGATTATCATTTATTGATATTTTATGTAACTATAAAATGATAAGTTTTGTGTGAGTGAATAAAAACTTTCTCTCTAAAATAAACTTTCTCTCTACATGGTAGATTGGCAAGAAGTTCCGGCTCGCCGGAACAAAGGAAGACCAAACAACAAAGGTGAAGCCAAAGGTTTTGAGGATGTGACTAAGTTCTTTGTCTCCAATCTTCCCAACGGATGTATACCAGGGGAGGTGTCGGAGTTTTTTGGTTGTTTTGGGGAGGTCGTGGGCTCGTATATTGCTAGGAAGCGTGACAAAGAAGGGAATAGGTTTGGATTCTTTACATTCAGGAAGGTCAGTAGCACGGCGGATCTTGTAAGGAGGATGAACGGTGTCAAAATGGGGTCATGCAGATTGAAGGTGAATGTTGCTAAGTTCGCTATGGAGAATATTGGGCGGAGGGAGGTTGAAGAGAAGGTTGGTAGGATGAACAATACTAAGGTTCCGGTTGGTATTAAGCAAGATGAATTCGTGGTGGAGCGTGAAAAGACTGTTAGGCATTCTCCGTCTGTTGGGATGTCTTTTAAAGATATTCTTGAAGGTAAACCAAGTGTCTCTCCTGGTTTCCAGTCAGTTCCTTCAAATAAGTCTATTAAGGTCCCGGACAATGTTGTTGCGTTCTATGAGATCGGAGGCAAAGCGTTGGTTGGTAGAGTTAGAGATCTTAAAACTCTCACGTGCATGAACAAGATTCTTGTTGAGTATGGGTTCGGAGGGTTTGATATTGTGTACGTTGGGGGTCTTTCTTTATTACTGAACTTTCATTCAAATGATGAAGCCATGGAGTTTTTGCTGAAAAAGGATGTTTGGGTTCTGTGGTTTTCGGTGTTGGACTTATGGGAAAGCCAACCATTGTCTTTCGAACGTGTGGCTTGGATAAAGATTCATGGTGTGCCTATTAATCTAGCTATCAATGAAGTTTTTGATGACATAGCTAATCAATTTGGGAAGATTATCCATCCATCGCAACTATGTCTTGAAGAAGGGGACATCTCTGTGGGTTACGTAGGGGTGCTTGTGGGGGATGGTGAGAAGATCAATGATTCTATGATTCTTAGATGGAAAAACAAAACTTTCAAGACATGGATAACGGAAGAAACAAGAGTTTGGGATCCTGAATGTGTTGGCACGGTGGCTAAAAGGAAGGAGGAAACATTCGCTGCTGACAATTGTTTTGTTAATTCGCCGGATTTAGTTCATGCTCGGATGCCGGAATCTGGTGGGGTGGAAAACGAAAAGGTGGATGACCTTATGGAGGAGGGAGAAATTAGGGCTTCTTTGCATGGGGAAGAGGTGGAAAACCAAAGGTTGCATGGGGAAACTCATGGGACCGAGGTGAATGCTGCTTTGGAACATAATGAGATGGATTTGAACCTCGGGGTTGGGGTTGAATTTATTGAAAATAATTTGGAGAATATTGTTAAAGTGGATTTATTTAATAAGTCTGCTGATAAACCACACCTCTTCTCAGCTGTTCGTAATGGACCCAAACCCAATTATAGGCCCAATAAGATTAAAATTAGGAAAAGAAACCAAAGAGTGCATGGTAGCAACATCAGCCCAGTGGAATCTAGCAGGCCCAGAAAAAGGAATAGACAAGCAGAGGACGACCCTTTTGACTTGGATAGATTCATTGGTATTATTCAGGAAGAAGAGTCGGCTGAAGGTCCTTACATGGATTCTAATTGCAACAAAATTGATGTTGGGGATCTTGACCTTAATAATCCGGCTCATGATTCTGTGAGTTCGGTTAACTCAAGTTCGGCCCAGATTGGTGGATTGGAGGAGGTTGAGAATGGTGTTGAGTCGGTTGCAGTATTGGATAAGGAGGTTGAAGAGACGATCAAAATCGGTGTGGCGTTGGGTATGGATTTGGCAAAACACAAGGACTTGGTGAAGAATTCAATTGTGGTTGAAGGTAACAATGTTGTTGAATTATGAATTTCGTGTCTGTTAACATAAGGGGGTTAGGGGGCTCGGATAAAGTTCCTTGGCTTAGTAAGTTGAAGTATGAACATGGTGTGGATTTTTTGGCCGTGCAAGAAACTATGGTCGGGGATTTATCGCATTTTGATGGGAAAAGAATTTGGGGTAATAATAATTATGACAAGGAGTTTGTGGGTTCTGTTGGACAATCAGGGGGATTGTTGTGTATGTGGGATAAGGGTTTGTTCACCCAATTCGCGTCGATCAAGAACCGATTTTTCCTTCTTGTATCGGGGAAATTGAAGGGTAGTAATGAAATTGTCAACATTATGAATGTGTACGCGCCTCAAGGTGTTGCTGCGAAGCAGGACCTTTGGTTGTCCATTGAATCCCTCGTTTTATCCACAGCCGGTATGTGGGTTCTATTGGGGGATTTCAACGCGGTTCGTATTCCGGAGGAGAGGTTGGGCTCGGTATTCAAAAATTCTTGTGCTAGGAACTTCAACTCTTTTATTCACAACAGCGGGCTGAAGGAATTTTCTATGAAAGGAAGGAAGTTCACATGCATTCGGGATTATGGGAAGAAGTTGAGTAAAATTGATAGATTCCTGGTTTGCGATAGTTTCTTTAACAAATGGCCGGAGGCTTGTTTGAGAGCCTTGGCGAGTCTCCATTCGGATCATTGTCCTCTCTTGTTAACTACGATCTCTCGTAACTTCGGTCCTAAACCCTTTAGAGTTTTCAACTCGTGGCTTTCTAAGGGTGGTTTTGAGGACGCGGTGTGTTCGGCTATTTGTGTCGAAGACGGGGGGGCTCCCCCGGATGTTTTATTAATGAAAACGTTCGCTCAAATCAGGAATAGTATAAAAAGGTGGAAAGTTGAGATGTTAAAAGATGGTAACGAGTTGGAGGTGGCTGCCAACGCGGACATTGAGAGTCTTGAGCTCGATATGGAAACTAGGGGCCTTTCGGAGGAAGAAGAGTGGATTTATGTGGAAAGTAAAAAGATTCTAAAAGAATTGGAAGCAGATAAACGTTCGGATATTAGACAGAGGTCTCGGGTTAGATGGGCGCTTGATGGGGATGAGAACTCAAGGTTTTTTCATGGTATTGTGAATTGTAGGAAGGCGAGTAACAATATTCCGGGCTTAATGATCGATGGGTTGTGGGTGACAAAACCTTCTTTGGTTAAGAAGGAGGTTTTTAACTTTTTTAGAAAGCGTTTTGTGGAGGATTACCCAGTTAGGCCTAAGTTGCAATGTTGGAATATTAAGAGCTTGACTGAAGCCGATATGGAGGTTCTGACAGAAAGGTTTTCTGCTTCGGAGATCAAAGAGGCGGTCTTTGGATGTGGGGAGGATAAAGCTCCTGGTCCAGACGGGTTCAATATGAGGTTTATCAAGAAATTTTGGCACCTTTTCGTTCAAGACTTTGCGAGCATTATGGAAGCGTTTCACAATAGTGGGGAAATTAGTGTGGGGTGTGGATCGTCGTTCATTACTTTGATTCCTAAAGGTTGCGACTCGGTGGAGTTAAATAACTATAGGCCCATTTGTCTTGTGGGGATTATTAGCAAGACGATTTCTAAGATTTTAGCTAACCGACTAAAGATTGTGTTGGGCAAGGTGATTTCTTCCTCTCAATCTGCTTTTTTAAGGGATAAATTCATCCTTGACGGGCCTATGATTATCAACGAAACCATTACCTGGTGTAAAAAGAACAAGAAGCAATCTTTTATTCTCAAGATCGATTTTGAGAAGGCCTTCGATAATGTTAACTGGAATTTTGTCCTAGACATTTTAGCTCAGATGGGTTTTTCCCAGTTGTGGTGCAAATGGATCAGGGGTGTTCTTAATTCGGCGCGTTCGTCGGTGTTGGTTAATGGCTCGCCAACCTTCGAGTTTCAATTTGGGAAAGGAATGCGTCAAGGGGATCCGATCTCTCCATTTCTTTTCCTGATTGTTATGGAAGCTTTGTCGTGTGTTCTTAATAAGGCGCAGGAGGACGGTTTGATTAATGGAATTAAAACCCCCAACGGTGGTCCGGTTATCTCTCATCTTTTCTTCACGGATGACGCTATCATTTTTGGCGAGTGGTCGGAGGAATACATTGGCAATGTGGTTAGAATTCTACGTTGTTTTTACTTGTGTTCCGGATTAAAAATCAACCTCTCGAAGTCTAGCTTGTATGGGATTGGTGTGAGTGAGGCGGAAGTGTTAGATAAAGCGAGTATTGTGGGATGTAAGGCTGGGTTGTTACCTTTCAAATATTTAGGTATTACAGTCGGGGCTAATATGAATCGTATTAACAATTGGAAGCCTGTCTATGATGTGTTCGAGGAGCGGTTGTCTAAATGGAAGGCTAGTTGTTTATCCATTGGTGGAAGAGTGACTCTTATCAAATCTGTCTTGGAAAGCCTCCCGTTGTATTTCTTCTCTATCTATAAAGCATCGTGCCAAGTTATTAAAGACTTGGAGTCGCTTATGAGTAGATTTCTTTGGGGAGGAACGAGGGAGGAAGCCAAGTTACATTGGGTCGCGTGGGATCGAGTTTGTAGGCCGAAAAAGTATGGGGGTCTCGGTTTGTGTAAGTTGAGGATCAGTAATGTGGCTTTGTTAGCTAAGTGGGGGTGGCGGTTTAAAAACGATAGAGATAGTCTTTGGTGTAAAGTCGTTGAGGCTTTTCACATTACTAGTCGGAGCTGGGATTTTTTAACATCCCACAAAGCTTTGAATGGCGTATGGAGTAATATTACAAAAGTCATGTCTAGAACGATGGTTTTGGGGTTGCCTCTTAGAAGATGTTTCAAAGGGAAAGTTGGGAACGGGAATTGTATCTCTTTCTGGATCGACCCATGGGTTCTAAACATGCCTCTGAAGGATGTTTGTCCCCGTCTTTTTCGGTTAGAAGCTTATAAAAGATGTAAGGTTAGTGATAGGCTTATCAAGACGGTCACTGGTTCCTCTTGTGTATGGAAGTGGAAAAGGACGGAGTTTTCTGGTGAGGAGATTGCTGAATGGCAGGTCCTTAACTCGTTGTTGGGGACTGTCGAGCTATCAGATTCCATGGATAATTGGATTTGGGTTGTTATAGGCGATGGGGGCTTTTCTGTTGGTGCTATCAGGAAGCTGTTGCAATCCGATTCGGACTTTAGTCATTCTACAGTCTTTGAGTGGTGTAAATGGATTCCGAAAAAATGCAACATTTTTGGGTGGAGGGCCGAGATAAAAAGGATCCCAACGGCTGTTGCTTTGAGTCGTAGGAACATTCAGGTTTTGGATGTTTCGTGCCCTCTTTGTGGAGATGCCGAAGAAACGGTGGATCATCTTTTCACAGAATGCATTGTCTCTTCGGTGCTTTGGCAACATATTTCTTCGTGGTGCAAAGTTCAAAATTTGTTTGCCTTCTCGTTCAAAGATCTATTGGAAGCTCATAATTATGTCGGGTTGTCGGGAAGAGCTAAAGATATTTTCAATGGCATCATTATTATTGGGTGCTGGAGCATTTGGAAGGCGAGGAATTATCTTAAGTTTCAACAGAAGAAGGTTAAAATGGAAGACATTTTCGGTGAAGTGAAGGTGTTGGGTTTTCTTTGGGCTAAGAATAGAGCAAAGTTGGCGTTTTGTCTTGGGGTAAATGGTGTAAATTTGATATTATGTAGTTTTGGTTTTGTTGTTTAGTGCCGCCCCGTTTCGTGGGTTGGTGAGTTTCTAATGAAATATACCTTTCAAAAAAATATATATATATATTTATTGATATTTATCTCTCATTCTCAATAATCAATCATACAACAATAACAAAATGTGTCAAGACAAGTATTAAATGCTATGCTGCCTTTTTTTGGCATATGATCCAGACATGTTCGATTACAAACAAGTTTTTGCAAGCAACTGGTTCATAATTAAAAACATGTGATTTAAATTCATCACCTGCATGACAAAAAGAATATATTAGTCAAATTCAAATAGAAATAAATTCGTGACAATATTCTTCTATTGGAGAAACAATGTTACTAACGAAACTTGTAAATAACATATAAAAACAGATAATAGATAAAATATTTTTCACCATGTTCTCTACTAATTTTGAGAACACACAAACTATTAGGAGTTATGTTGTCACTTAAGAACTTGGTATTTATAATGGTGTTTTCAACAACTAATAAACAACAAGCATTTACGAGCAAAATGTCTCACCTATAAATAATAAATACATATTTGTCTTAATAATAAATATTAGTAGATGGTATTGATTGACATTTAATTTTTAAATGTTATTTTACATTGAGAGAGGCTAAAACAATGAAATCTATTATACAATAAAAGAAATAGAAAATGACAATTTTTGTTTAAGGACATAGGTGCAGTCGTGTCTTAAATTTTATAAAGAACGTTATTCAATATATATCTTATAACACTACTATAACATACATACTTTTTTTCAGCTATAAGTTTTATAGTCGCAAGCGAGTATAATATATAAAGTAAATGCAAGACAATAAGTAAATAATCAAAAGATCAAACCAAGACACGAGTATTTATAATGGTTCGGTAACGAAACTTCTTTCCCCTCCCTACTCCACTCCCCGAGTTTCTGACTCGAGAGTTCACTTCACTATGTTAGCAAGCCCCCTTACTTGGCAGAGAAAACCGTACAACGTCTCTTATACTTTTACCGATACATAGCTAAATATTGAGTTCTTGTTGAGGTAGAACCAACTTTTCTCTCAATGTATTTTGAGGCCTAAAATACTAATCTAATTGTCTAATTTGGTGTATGATATTTTGTTATGAATTTCGGTGCATGGTAGTGAAATATAATAGTACAACATTATTGCAAATACAAAAGCTAGTAACACACAAAACTTTGTAGTGTTCTTATGTTCTTTTCTTGCTAGAAAATATGGTTAGTAACTTAGTATTGATGGAATATGGTCAAAGCACATTACATATTTATACAGCTAAGTTTATGTGAGTTTATAAGTTCACCACAAATACACTTAGACACTCTAAGTTATAATATAAATAATGTATTTGTACTATCACTTAAAGATAAATTGAGATTTGAGCTTCAACGTTAGAGTTCAAGAATTTTTTTTTTTTTTTTTTTTTTTTTTATACTGGAGATTTCTTTTTGCACAGATACAAAAACATTTGGAGACTGTAATGCAGAGTTTCTGCCCTTGATTTGAATTGCTTTGAGCTATAACTATTGGGTTTTTACTAGAAAGAAGAGAGAAATATTTGTCTTTTTCTTTAACAATATGATCCAACATATGAAAACCAAAATCAAAACACCAGAAACTTCGTCGTAACGCGTGGATTGACCAACTCGTTAAGATGAAACAGAAACTTTTACACGTAGTCTTGTCAGGGTTCTAAAAGGTGTGCCATGGCAGCGCTAAGGTATGAGGCGTGACCTATACATTACGCAATAGACCAAGGCGTCGACTCTAGGCGTGGTGTGAGATGAGGCGTGCAAAGGAGCACTAAGGAGGTGTGGCATCTTTTTGGAATTTAAGTCCTATGAAAAAAGTTTTTTTTGAAAGAAATGAAGAAGATTACACGCAAGGATAGTTTTTGAATTATTCCTTATGTATAACACTTTTTATAAACTCGATATATGTGAAATATGATATAATATATAATTCTATAAAGATTTTATCTTGTGCCACTTTAAGTGACGCCTCAAAAAACGCTATGGGCTATGGCTTCGCCATTGCTTTTAAGGACTGAGGTTTGGCCATGTACCACGTCATGACTCACGCTATTTATAATCTTGAGTCTTGTAATCTTTTTAATAGATGACTCAAGGTTATTAAAAGTGATCGCATTAAGAAACTCGCTAATTTTGATAGGTGATATGAATGTCATTTTGACTTGCGAAATATCGATCTTCTCCCTCTAAATATTATTATCCATCTTTTCTTTTCGAGTGGTCCCAAAAAAATTGCTCACGACTAAAATAGAAGTTGAAATTGTTTAATTTTACCATATTACTCATAATCAAAATTACTTTGTATTATTAACAAAATTAAATGAAAGAATGAATTAATTTTCAAAGGTTAAAACAGTCAATTTGTTGCCTTTGTAGAATTCGTAGTAATACATATCCGCGTGTGATGTGAACAAGAATTGAGGGAATGAATATTCTTCTTATTGATCAATAATGTCAGAGATACAATGGGGTATATATAAGATAAACAGTAGGGTAAAAACCCTAATAGCTAACTGGGTCGTGGGCCTCTTATGGGCTATTTGGACATCCACTAATAATTATCCATAACACTCCCTCTTGGATGTCCGTATTGTTAATACGCTTAGGAAATGCTGCCTCATTAAAAACCTTGTCAGAAAAACCCAATGAACAAAACCATGACTAAGGACAAAAAGAGTGCAGCGCGTATTATCTCCCTATGATAACTACATCACTTGATATAGGTCCACGAAATAATCACTTGAATGATAAGTGTCCTGTCGTCTTTGATGTAACATTTCTTGAATATGGCAAAGCATGCTATATTATCTGCATGCAATAGTTGGTATCTCCTTTCCAGAATTGATGTATGGTTTGAGGAAGTAGCCGCGATTGTAAGCTCTATCGAACGCTAGGAAATAGTGCCGCCACTTGTGAAAACATATCCAACTTGAGACCGATCATGGTAACTTAAACATATATCTTGCATCTGCAAAACTAACTAAACTTGTTTTGATGGGTTAGTAAAATATAAACCCATATCTCTTGCAAAAACTAACTAAACTTCTTCAATTTAATATATTAGTATTCTAGAGAATCATAACACGTGATTTATGCATTCTATGTTCCTTAAGGAATCTTAACATAAAATGGGCTCTATTCATTAAAGACGCATATCAATTACTATTGTATTGCCAAACTTAAATACATTATTAGATCCACCACATGAGAACATGTTTCCTTATGATTATTTCCATGCCTTTACAAAAATATTGTGTGTCATTAGTCATGCCTTAAATACAAAAGTTTCAATACTTTAACTTTGCTTCCTCATAAAGACCATGCATATCCAATAATTTACACATTCATATGTACGGACTTCAAGTCCCAATAACCATGTTTCGTCACAAGAGACTCATTCTTTCATTACGTCTTTGCGTCTTTACATCCTTTGGCCATTCATTTATAAAACTGCACTTTTTGCTGATATCCAAGATCCTCACCTTGTATTTATCATGCGCATTATTATATAAATATTATCGACGTCGTTTTAGTTCTTTTCGATTCCATACTTTACTAGACATTATATTTTATCATTTGTTGAGATCTCAAAGTTTTTCATGTACCCGAGGTTTTCAATAACCTTCAGGTCTAGTTTCTCTTTAAGAGGCCATTATGCGGTCTTTATTACCTCGATTCAACCATCGTAATTTTCTTGCTCCATTTTGTTTATTCATTCGAGGGCTTTTACTTGGAATCGTTTAGTCTATCATGTTGCAGCCATGCCATAGACTCACTACCAATCATTGGTTGTCATGTTGGGACATACATTATAATTGGAGCACTAGCAGCGTATATATGATCTAGTCACTTCTTTAGGTCATTAAACATGTCTGGCAATTACTAGATCTGGAATATAAATTGTCCCTTAAACTTCAAGTTCATATTCATTATCGTGAGGATCAACATTTATATCATAATTCATTCCATATCTCTCGCTGCTCATTCTCTCTCCCTGAATGATTTATCCATTTCAATATCCCATTGTTGTGCATTGTGGTGGATTTACTATAAAAAATGTCGCACAATTACAAAATCTCAATTGGGAAATATGGTTTGGACCAAAAACCTTTCTAATGGGGAGGATTCATTAAAATTGTTGGCAAGATGCGAATACATATTTTATAACATGCCCCATAAACTAATATTTTTGTTCTCATAATTATTGGCTTTGCAATCAACTGAAGATGTTTGTAATGTTTCAACAAAATCAATTCGCGTATGAACATGGGCTACTTTTATATTCAACACTTATTCCAATAATCGCCCAATACTTGGAAATATTCACCACCATTCTCAATAATATAATTTGGAAAATCGTGCTCAAATTTTATAAGCCGAGCCACTAAGCACGCCAACTTTAAGTTGCGTATTTGATAATCATTTTGACGATGTATCGATTTTATAAATCAAAATGATCCATATAGCACATGTATAGGCCTACATACATGCCCTTTATATTTTTCCAAAACTTTATATGACAATCCTTTCTTTAATATGGTGGTGATTTATGAACAATTAACTTCCAACGAGAACAATCAAATCTATCTTTGAAGAAACTTATGGTTCTTCTATACATTCGCATCATCATTGACCCGAGATGGTCTAACCGGTCATGCCAATTAATAATCTTGGCTCATAAACTCTAGTTTATGACCACATGTGCTTCAAGTATACTTGAGTTATACCTAAAAGTATAATAATATGGAGAAACAAATAAATCATCGCATTTATACTTTTGTTCCTCCGATCTAATTTTTATAAGCAATTGTATAGCTTTCACATAATTCGATATATTGTTCACATTAGCGTATAGCATTATTAAAGAATAAAACATGTTTTAGACAAAGTGAACTATTTGTGAAACACATATATACCATTATTAATCATTAATCAAGTATCATAGACAAATAATATCACATGATAAACAATGCACACACATATGATCACAAACTCAATTGCACAATTAGAATCAAAAAAGACATCTCATTCTTATATTTGATATAACTATATACATAACGTCCATAATTACAATATTTATTCCGATCAAAGTATTTTCATAATTAGTGAAACATTTTCAATTTGACGAGTTTCATAATATTTCACTAAAAGAGCATTTTTATATCTGGTCATGCGCAAATAATAGTCCAAAATGTATCAAGGCACGTAGATTTTTCATATAACCATTTCTTATACTTTATCATAACCTTAACACAGCACAAATCAATTTAGAAATAATTACATGGCTAATGTCATTCACCAAGTAAGTACGTTGTATAATAATAAGTGAAACTGATATTATTATGACCGAGCTTTAGGGAGTCACAATATATATAACCAACATCAAAATAATCAACCTTAACATTTATAGATCTCCGTAACAATACACAATAGTCAATGCAAATCACTCATGTTTGAGGGATATGAATATCAAAGTTATAACGGGGCCATGTTACAAGTGCATATATCATCAAAATATACTATACTAGCATTTTAAAATGAGTTATATGCCGCTTAACATTGACAAAATCAAATTAAAATTAAATGTCAAATTTTAGCGAGCTAATGATCAAATCGTATGCATATAATCTTTAATCTATATATGTTGATAGGCCAACTTAATTATAATTCAATAAAATGCATCATGACATATAAAGAATGAATCATGGTTCGTTCTAGTGACTTCTAAGCCTTGAAATTACGTTACAAAAAATCTCATAGTGTTTAAGCATAGGGGCAATAAGCAATTGATGTTATCCAAACAAGTAATAGATATCCAAAATCATAGCCAAAACATGATAAAACATGTATCATATTAGTTATTCTTTTAACCGTGCGTAAGCACAATCCGCAGCATATCCTAAAGTTTGTGTTACAATATTTATAGTTGTACATGTGTCTTTGGTTATATTAATTGAACACCATTGTAGTATTGTACCATAGGAATATGATAACGAAATCTAAAGTATATCTATGTTACTGCACGATACTTAGCGTTTATAAGGAAACATTGTTGCACAAAACATTTTAAATTACACATCTTAAAAACTATTCGAGCAAAAAAAAAAGTGATCAATAGTTATGTAAGCATGTGCGATCATTTTCTTCACAAGTAACAGAGAATTGATAAGAGAGAAGTACTTAATTGTCATATTTCACGAAGCTTAAAAAAACATATTCACAAACTTAAACTTAAAACATTGGTTAAACATATGAATATATATTAAATTAAAACAATAAACTAAGTGCTGAACTAAGTGTGTGGAATATTGTTTTAAACATATGAATATATATTAAATCATGCATATATTCTCTTTATAAAAATAGTGATAAAATACACGAAAAGAAATCAAGGCATTATATCCTTGCACTAGAGATAAATGTACAATCAACTTTGAAAGCTACGTCAACACTGAAGTGACGATATATATGTGTTGATCTAACACTTATGTTTACGCTGCTAAGTTAAATTATAAAGATTGCACATTAATAACATCTATTTATTTTTTCAAATACCAACTGATAAGAATGCACACGTACGTCAGTTCCATAAGTTTGGTTTCAAAAATACTATACTATATAGTACAATTTTTCATGTCTTTTTTGTTGTATATTAATTTAGCTCAAAACATACAATGAACAATGATCAATAAAAAAAAAACATATCATAAAAACATATGATAAAATCCGTATATCAATATTACATAATAGGTCCTACCCTATGAATTATAGAGATGAGATCAATATAGAACTCATATTTGCCATAGAACCAATCAACCAACATTTTTATTTTTCACCTTTTTTTAAAAAAAAAACAATATATCTTGCAAACGGTAAATCTTCAAGCTACAAAAAAAATACCATCGCGACGAGAATTAAATCATCTTTCTATAAATATGCATTGTTATATACTTTCGACGAACTTTTTTTTACGAAAAACTTTATTTTTTTTTAAATTTCCGCCAGAAAAATCATATATGATTCGTAAAAATCATATATGATTTGATTTTTACGAATCACATATGATTCTTAGGAATCATATATGCTTTGTAAAAATCATATATGATTCGTAAAAAATCATATATGATTCGTAAGAATCATATATGATTTGATTTTAACGAATCACATATGATTTTTACAAATCATATATGATTTTTCTGGGCGAAAATTTTGAAAAAAAAAAGTTTGTCGAAAAAAAAATTCGTCGAAAGTACATAACAATGCATGTCTATAGAAAGATAAATTAATTCTCGTCGCGATGGTTTTTTTTTCCGCGTAACGATTTACGGTTTGCGAGATATTTAATTTTTAAAAAAATTGTGAAAGTTTGTTTTTTTTATTTTTGATAAAAAAAAAATGAGTGGCTGAGAATGATTGATTGGTTCTATGGCAAATATGAGTTCTATATTGAACTTTTGGCATGAATTGTATTTATTTATTTGTTGTTGATGACTCACAAATTAATTGATATAAGAGAACATGATCTAACAATTACCACATTAATACACATAATTTTATATCTGAGTAAGTGTATATAGGAAACTAAATTAAAACATAGATGTAATGAAAACGCGAGATCTATATAAACATATGAATAGATATTAAACTATTTAGTACCGAACTAAGTGCCGAATCATATATTAATGCTTATTATTAATATACGGAATTAATAATATATGTATAATATAACCATATGTATTCATTAGGTTGTGCTATTTAATTAAACATAGCATGAACTACGGAAAAGTATAATATAACTTGAATTATTAATTACGTTAGCATGAATGTGTCCGCATGGTATAATAATACGAACATTATTAAGAAAAGGGACGAAACTTACCACCGGTAATGGAGAGAAAGAAAAGGAATTTAGAGCGTGCTGATAACGTGTTGTGAACAAAAATTGAGGGAATGAATATTCTTCTGATCAATAATGTCAGAGATACAATGGTGTATATATAAGATAAATGGTAGGTAAAAACCCTAATAGCTAACTGGGTCATGGGCCTCTTATGGGCTATATGGACATCCACTAATAATTATCCATAACACTCCCTCTTAGATGTCCATATTGTTAATACGCTTAGGAAATGCTGTCTCATTAAAAACCTTGTCAGGAAAACCAGTGGGACAAAACCATGACTAAGGACAAAAAAGTGCAGCGCGTATTATCTCCCTCTGATAACTACATCACTTGATATAGGTCCACGAAATAATCACTTGAACGATAAGTGTCTTGTCGCCTTTGATGTAACATTTCTTGAAAATGGCAAAGCATGCTATATTATCTGCATGCAATAGTTGGTATCTCCTTTCCAGAATTGATATATGGTTTGAGGAAGTAGCCACGATTGTAAGCTCTATCGAACGCTAGGAAATAGTGCTTTGTAGAACTCATAAGTAATACGTTTTTACCCTATAAAGGAAGTAGCCTTTGTAGAATTCGTAGTAATACCAATGTTGCAAAAATCGGCCGAATCGGCCGATTAATCGTTAATCGGCCATATACCTTGTAGAATTTTGAAAATTGGTTAAAAAATCGGTTTAGGCAAAAAAATCGGCGACTAATCAGTCAAAAATCGGCCGAATCGTTCAAAATCGGCCGAATCGGTTAAAAATCGGTTAAATCGGCCAAAAATCGGCCGAATCGGTCAGCTTTAAAAAAAATAAAATTTAGGCATTCTATTTAATTTGGGAATCGTTTATTTCACTTATAAAGCACAATGGGCTTCATAATCAGAATTGGAGCATTTTATTGAGGTTTGGAAACATAGTAGGCTAGGAATCAATTAAGATCTTTAGTTTGGCCTCCAGAAATACCCAAAACATGCAAAAAATGCCAATCCGATTAATCACCGATTAATCCCGCCTTGGCCGATTAATCGCTGTAGGGTGGTCGACCGCCCGGCTACCGATTGACGATTTTTGCAACATTGAGAAATACATATCCGCGTGGGTATAGTTTTGTGTCCCACTTGGGTCATTTTGTAGCCCATAATCTTAGTATTTTCATATAAAGTTTACACATAAACAATAACACTTTTATATACAAATCAACATTTTGAAAGTCGATTTTAACTGATTTTGTGCTTACTAGTGATTCAAATGGGACTAGAAGCCATCTTTTATAATGACTTAAATGCGCAAAAAATATTAATGGCTAAAACTAGACAAATGAAAATGTATGTTGGCATTTTATGTAAAAAACCCTTACAAAAGTTATATCACTCAATTTAGTCTGATGTGTTTAGAAAAAGTGACGAGGAAGGTCTTGTGCATTTAAAAATAGCCTTTTGGTTATGTGTGAGGTCTCAAGTTCAATTCCTGCTAGGTGCAAACAACCTTAAGTGGCCACGCCAACCTCCTGAAAAGGGAGGGCTTCACCTGGTTTGAGTCTGTGTGGCGGTGGGTTCAAACCACGTGGATTAGTCGGCCAAAATGGTCGGAAACCATGGTTATCAAAAAAAAAAAAAAAAAAGTAGCCTTTTGGGGAAGTATTTTCTTTTCTTTACACACCTCAGCAATGAAACATAACGTATTTTTCTTGGACTGTGTCTGGACAATAATTTTATTAATGAATCAATAGGCGGTTGCCCGAGCCAAACCAAAAATTGCTCTATGGACCGGAAGTTACTATGACTTACTACTACTCAACCTGCCTATCTTGTCACTTCGAGTCTAGATCATGTAAGCTCAGTTAATGCTCGATTAAGAAGCTTTAGATAAAAATCCTATACGTGAGGAATACATTCTCTCCAACTAAACAAAGCTATACATGACATGCTCAAAAGATAAAAATTTTATCTTTTGACAATTAATTCATTCTTTCATTTAATTTTGTTAATAAAACGGAGTAATTTTGAATTTTTGATTACGAGTAGATGAGGTATAACGACCGTTAGTGATGCCCTCGAGTGGATGAGGTATAACGACTCTGTTTGTCTTTATGGTTGGGAAAAGACTGAAGAAATACCCTCGAGTGGGTGAGGTATAACGACCGTTAGTGATGCCAGTTATATATGAATAAATTTATGTTAAGTTATCTAACTCAACCCCTCTAAGGCTCGGCCGAACCACAATCCTTATAGGGTTTGTGGTTTGTCGTTTTCTACCCAAAATATTTATCCCTTATAAATACTGTACTTTAAGTAATTACTGTTTAACCTCTCAATGAAAATAGTACGATATTTTCATCCTTGTTACTTTCATTTCATTTCGTAACTTGTTTCTTATTTCCGTTTGCTTGATCTGTTTAGTGTGCATCGTTGTGACCCTTCGGCATTTCTTTGAAGGCAAGTATAAAAGCCGTTGTGTTATTTGCACATAATCCCTTCATAAAAAATCTGAGTACACTAAGTATTATAGTATTATCTTTATTACAGTAATTAATTAGGAGTTAAGGATACTTGGGGCCTGTTTGTTTGGTGACTTTTGTAGTGGGTACATAACTTTAGCATTTATTTAAGGTGTTTGGTTAGTTTGCTACAGAAAATTTATAGGCATCAACACCATTAAGCCACTGACATCAACCCCATGAAATATGTGGGTTTAGGGGATTTTTTTTAGGTTATGGACCTACTATTTGTGTCTCTATACTCTTTTGTAATTTAATTAACCTTGATATATTTTATTACTATATTTGTAAATAAAATAATTTATTTTATTAAAATATATTAATTTATCTCTCCTAAGTCACATCAAAAACTTAGGGTGCGTTTGGTTTGTAAGTGAGATTGGAATTGGATTCGGATTTAAGAAATGTTTAAAAGAAAAATATGAGAGAAAAAAAAATATTTAAATATAAATTAATATAATAAAATTGAAATAAAAAGTATTCTTGTAAATAAAAACAAAATTAATAAATGTATGTAAATGATGTAAAAAGAAAATGAGTGGTAAACAAATAAAGAGGGCCCATCAATGTGTAAGAAAAAGATAGTGGGCCCCATTGAATACAAAGAAACCCACCTATTTTGTGAAGAATGATTCTACGAGTATGAGTTGATTCATTGATACCCAAACCTGTAAACAAACACTCGTTATGAGGTTGATTGTGATCAGGGACGGAGCTAGGACTAAAGTTGACCGGGTGCACACAAAAAATTGAACAATAATACTAGAAACATATTTCGATGGACCGGGTGCATTTAAAATTACTTTAGAAAAAAACGATATTTTTTTCAAAAATTAACACTACATTGAAAAAATCCATGGGGTGCACGGGCACCCGTGGGAACCCCCCGGCTCCGTCCCTGATTGTGATAGATCCATTCCGACAACCATAAACCAAACACGTACTTAAATCAAAACTAAATCGAAATCCTAATCCTATTCTTAATTCTAAACCCGTCTACAAACCAAACTGGCCTTTAATTGTCTACCTTTCTTAATTGCAATGTAAAATTTTTTTACTAGTACAAATCAGCTTTTTAGAAAACATCATTTTCAAATTTCGGGTGTCATTTGACCATTTTTTAAGAGTAGACTTTACTACTACACTTACTAATGTATTTGTATCGATTAAATAAATGATCAAATTGCATGTATAAACCCATCACATTAAAAATGTGAGAAAACTCAAATTCAATTCATACTAGATGCAAACAACTTTAAATTGGTCACCTCAACCTTCTTAAAAAGAGGAAAGCTTCACCCAGTATAAGTTTGTGTGACGGTCGGCTCAAACTAATTAATCGGCCAGAATGTTGAAAATCATGTTTATCAAAAGTAGAAAGCTTAATTATATGTAACTATAACTTGCAGATTATCATTTATTGATATTTATCTCTCATTCTCAATGATCACTCATACAACAATAACAAAATGTGTCAAGACAAGTATTATGGCCCGTTTGGTATGGGGTGGTAGGATTTGGGATTGGGAGTTGGAGTAAAAAGTAATGTTTGGTTGAATTTTTAAATCCAAATATTAGGACTCATCCCCATATTCATGGGCATGTAAAAAACCTTACCCTTCACCCTACTTTTATACATTTTTCATTTATTAGTGGGTTCATGTTACATCTTTCTCTCTTTCTCTCTCTTTATTTCTTTTTTTTTTTTATATTATAAAAATATATTTTATTATTAATTTTTCTCTCTCCTCATTTAATTCAAACCTAAATTAAATCCAAATCCAAATCTAAATCCAAATCTTTAGTCTAAATCCTAATCCTAATCCTAAACCCATCTACAAACCAAACGGGCCCTTAAATGCTATGCTGCCCCCTTTTGGCACATGATCCAAACATGTTCGATTACAAACAAGTTTTTCGCAAGCAACTGGTTCATAATTAAAAACATATGATTTAAATTCATCACCTGCATGACAAAAAGAATATATTAGTCAAATTAATCGAAATCATAAAGTATAAATTCTTATTCATTGGTTAGTTGAAGAATATTTTTTTTCTATACTAAAACTTATTACATCCGGAAAAGGAATTTAAATTAGAAAATATGGAATTTTTGAAATATAGTACCAAATTCGTGACAATATTCTTCGATTGGAGAAACAATGTTACTAACGAAACTTGTAAAAAGCATATAAAAACAGATAATAGATAAAATATTTTTCACCATGTTCTCTACTAATTTTGAGAACACACAAACTATTAGGAGTTATATTGTCACTTAAGAACTTGGTATTTATAATGGTGTTTTTAACCACTAATAAACAACAATATTTATGAGCAAAATGTCTCGTCTATAAATAATAAATGCATTTTGGTATTAATAATAAATAGGGCTAATGCTACAAAAATGTACTATAGTTGTCATGATTTTCTTTTATATGTATCGAACATTTTTTTTTCTTCTCTATTCTGTATACTAAAATCGATTTTGTGGGTTTTTTGTGTACTTTATAACCATTTTGCCCCTCATTTTATTAACCCGGGAGGGGTAAAATGGTCATAAAGTACACAAAAAATCCTACAAAATCGAGTTTAGTATACATAATAGTAAAAAAAATTGTTCGACACATATTGAAAAAACAAGTAATAAGTATTATATGTTTTTGTGCCATTAGCCCTAATAAATACAAGTAGATGGTATTGATTGACATTTAATTTTTAAACAAGATTGGCGACGATCGCCGCGTTGCCGGCGTGCCTGTTTATTTTCTCCATAGTTTTTTGGAAATCGATTTCAAGGAATAGATGTTACAGGTTGTTTCTGAAAGCATACATTTCAAGGCCACTGACCATTGACCACAAAGCAAAAGTGAATGAATATGAAAATTGATTTAGAGCAGCTCATATGTACCTTCCAGTAACAGATGTAGACCGACAAAAAGCTAAGATATAAAAGACTTAACTCGGAAAATAAGCATACAAAAATATTCAGATTTTACTGGTAGCTATTTAGCATAAAATACCTAACAACTTTTTCATTTGTGTCGCTTTAGCCATTAAAATTTTATCTTGTACATTCTAGTAATTAGTTTCTTTGCTTAAAAAAATGGCCCAAACAGTTTGTGTCGATGCATTTTTTTTTTTTGCTATTTTGTGCGCTTTTTTCGGCTATTCACCACTGTCTAAATTTAGTAATAACCCCTAATAATTTACTGACATTAAAACTCAATACGTTAAAAATCATTGCTTACTCACAACAACTTAATAATTATATAATTTGTCCCACAACAAAATTCGAAGAAACTGAAGATGATGTAACGTAAAAGGATATAACCTGAAAAAGTGAGTAATCTCTCCCAGCAATTCCATCCTCAAGCCCATGCCTTCAAGTTTTCTTATTCTCCTCCAACTGTTGGGG
>LBNU01036675.1:14596-45704 GCA_014162995.1 Artemisia annua | reverse complement strand
AAGTTAAATAGGTTTCAACAGAGGGTTATTGTTGTTAAGTCTGTGTTGCTTGCTGTTGTGTTTTTGGTTAGGTTTCAAGCGTTACGATACTGCGGTACTGCTGCTATGATTTTAGCTGAGGTTTCGGGCTATGTTGCTGTGAACTTTGTTCGTGATTTGGACCGGATTGGTTCAAATAGGGTTAGGGGGTTTTTAGCGTTGTTTAGTGGTTTAGTGTTGTTGAGTATTAGTTGGGATAGGATTGAGTGTTTTCCGTTGTCGTTTGTGAATTTAGGGAAATTTGGGTTTTCGTCGTTTTGGGTGGTTGGGGATAGGGGGAAATGTGTGAGGGTGTGGCCGATGTTGTTGCCGTTTTTGGCGGGGTTTTTGAGTGGGTATGAGCAAGGGAGTATGAATTGGGGGAGTATTAGGGAGTTGGGTAGGAAGGAGGTTAGGTTGGTGTCGTTGTTTTATACGACGATTGTGTTGTTTATTCCTGCTGCTGTTAGTATGCTTGTGTTTGAAGCTGAGGGTGATAGTGTGTCGTTTGGTAGCCTTGGGTGGCCGTTAGCCAATACTGTGGTGTTTGGGGTGCTTTTGAGTGAGAATTATAGTGACGAGAAATGGTTTAGTATAAAGGATTTTAGGAAAGAGTTTCTTGTTACGTTTGTGTGTACTGTTGTTCTTGAGTTGCTTTATTACCCCGCGCTTTCGCTTTGGGGGTTGTTGATTTGTGGTATGTTGCTTGGAGTTGGCGTGATGGAATTGGATCCTGTTCGGGCTAACTATATGGAGTTAGGGGTGGAGTCGCCTGATACGTTTTTAATTTCAGTTATGAAGTCTGTTAGGCATATTTTGAGTGAGAGGAAGTCGAGAAAGATTGCACTTTTTCTTTTGATCAATACCGGCTATATGGTTGTGGAATTTGTTGCGGGTTTTATGAATAATAGTCTTGGATTGATATCAGATGCGTGTCATATGTTGTTTGATTGTGCTGCACTTGCGATTGGTCTTTATGCTTCGTATATTGCAAGGCTGCCTGCTAATGGGAGGTATAATTATGGTCGTGGGAGATTTGAGGTTTTGTCTGGTTATGTAAATGCTGTGTTTCTTGTTTTGGTTGGGGCGTTGATTGTGTTGGAGTCGTTGGAAAGAATATTGGAACCTCAGGAAATATCTACTTCTAGTTTGCTGACTGTTTCAATCGGTGGGCTTGCTGTTAATATTGTGGGGTTGATCTTTTTTCACGATGAACATCATCATGCCCATGGTGGCGGTTCATCATGTTCACATTCCCATGGTCACGATCACAAAATTAAGAAAATACACATAGAAGATCATAGCCATCATCATGATCACCATGACCATGAACACGACCACAAACATCACCATGACCATGAACACCATCATGATCATGGTCATGTTCACCATGACCATGAACACCATCACGGCCACAAACATGACCATGACCATGACCACCATGATGACGATCACCATGACCACAAGCACCACCATGATCATCACGATCATGATCATCATAACTGTAACCATGATCATCAACACGATCATATACATACCAGCTCAATCAGCATTCTCAAAGAGGATAAACATAAGCACCATCACGACCACATCGATCACAACATGGAAGGCATATTCTTGCATGTTCTAGCCGACACTTTGGGAAGTGTAGGCGTTGTTATTTCAACCCTTCTCATCCAGTACAAGGGATGGCTCATTGCTGATCCTGCATGCTCGATCTTTATATCCATACTAATCGTGTCTTCTGTGATACCATTGCTGAGGAATTCTGCAGAAATTTTATTGCAAAGAGTTCCCAGAGGTCATGAGCACGAGCTGAAATCCGCAGTAAGTAGTATTATGAAGATAAATGGTGTACGTGGTATTCATAACTTTCACATATGGACTCTTGCAAACCACGATGTTGTTGGTACTCTTCATCTGTATACTTCTGCAGACACAGACCAGATTTCTGCAAAGGAAAAGGTTTCAGACATCTTACACGACGCAGGTATCAAGGACTTGACATTACAGGTGGAATATGTCACTAGTTGAATGGAAATGCATCATTTTGCCAGGGGTTTGGTATTTGAACTTTGAAAACGAGCATAGCACTAACATGACTGACTATACTTTGTCTGGAAGTTTTCAGCCAGCATTGTTTTGAATAATACGTGTCTTAGCTTCTGGTTGTATGATCATGACTTGTTAGTCATATTATATCCTTTTTCATGGAAATATCAAGAAGGGTATATGGTCATCCATTTATGGAACGGATATCGTAAAGCAAAACTTGTTGGGTATGTAAAGAAAGAAGCAGACAGATACACATGCTTGCTGATGATAGTGGTGAATGATGGCTGTTGGTATTGGTGGCCGAAGCTGAAATAGGTATATGGATACAAAGCGGGCCTGCAGGGATGAGGTGATATGTGATTTTAAACTGCTTAACCTTCAAATATACTTGATCTTAATTTGGTAATTTTACAGGTCTTTTTTTGTTTACTTAATCTTAATTAGTAATTTTATATACCATCAGTTGAATAGAAGTATTCTTGTAGTTGTAGATTTTCTGGGGAAAAAGTCGATTGTTATTTGGAACTTAAATACAAAGAGCTTTATTGACATACATATGGGAATTGTCGAAATCATATGTTTTGTTTGTCACTTGATCATTAGGAATTTAGGATGACGGCAGCCGGCAGGTGTTACCATGCCTTTGAAGTGGCAAATTCTTGTTTTGGTTTAAAAACTGCAATAAATCCCATCTATTTTTGATTTTGCAGATGTTACTTAAAAAGTTTATATTCAAACCATTGCCATTGATCGTTGTTATGTTTGCTTTTGCTTCATTAGATGTTTTGAGTTTTGTTGCTAAAATACATAAAACATATTCTCCACTAGTCAAATGAGTGGGTTGGACATCTTTACTAATGGCTGATTAAGAGGCTGATCCACCTCACGTTTTTACTCACGCTTGTTAATCTTATGCTATTTAAGCAGTAATACAACTCAAAGTGTGTCAGTTCTCAGTTGCAATTTATTAAACCTTTCATAAGTTTACTATGTCTCAGATAAACTCAATTCCAGGACATACCTGTTTAAATATTAAATTATGCCAAATAGGACCAGAAAGGCCAAAAAAACGAAAATGAATCATTTTTTTGGGTATGAATCACAAAATTGATTGTTGTATGAATTGTATCCATTCTCTTGCGAAAACATTGATAGTTGGCAACGCTAATCAGCTCGTATGCCCTTGCTTCAAAGACAATGTTGGGGTCTCAATGTCAGTTTCAAAACTATGAATGTTTTATCCTTTCCGATCTAAAAAAATAATAATTCTAGCATCTTGAGCAATTCTAGAATAGAAGTGTTCAGAATACGCAAGCAAATACTTGAAACGTTAATAGCATATAGTCATATACAATAAAAATCAATGACAATAAATCAGAATCACATTTACCAAAACACGATGTATTATATCTAGCTAGGGCTGAGCAATATCGACCGATTCCCGAAAACCGATCAAAACCGACCGACGCTTGATTGTCCCGAGATCGAACCGACACCCTTCGGGTCAGTTGTCGGTTCTAGATTTTAGTGTGTCGGTACCGGGTTGGGACGAGTCGGGACAAAAACCTAAGAACCAAGTGCAGTTTGGGGAAGAAAACCGAAACCGAAACCGACCCGAGTCAAACCGACCCGACCTGACACCCATTCGGTTCGGTTTCGGAATAGTGTTTTCATCATTTTCGGGATCGGGTTGGGTCGGGTATGCACTTTAGCAATCGGCGGATTCATAAACGTAATAAAGGGTATGAACTTTTTTTTTTGAAATGTCAATAAAGATCCGTGAAACACATTACAAAATTACATGAAAAAGGGTTATTATTATTAGTATTATTTTAAAAAAACTTTGAAAAAAATGAATTTGGACAGTATGAAATTGGCAATAGAAAAATAAAAAATTAAGGCAAAAAAATAAAGGGTAAAAAGGGGAAGCCGCGCATCGTCCCGGATTCAAATTCCCGCGCCCCTCTTTTCAAATCACTGTTTTTTTTCATTTTCATTTTCGGCACACCCACCCACCACCTCATTTTCAGATCGAAACAAAACACAACCCCAACCCCCCAAATTTTCAAATCCCCCCACCAAAACCCATATCCAAACACCACCAATCCATGACGTCACCTAACGATTCCGACACCAAACCCCAACAACCACCACCACCACCACCACCACCGCCACCAACTTCCATCTACAGCCGTAAAGATAAATCTCTCGGTGTATTATGCTCCAAGTAAGCTTTTAACTCACTGACTCACACATGCATGTTTTAGATCTAATTTTGTATAATTTTTTCTTTTTTTGTTGTTGCAGTTTCTTGAGATTGTATAATCGAGAAGACGTCGAATGGATTGGCCTCGACAACGCTGCTAATCAATTAGGTCTTTCGTTTTTTGTAGCGATAAATGATTTCATTTTTAGTTCGTCGGTCTCGTAATAAGTGTTCACTTTTGTACAATTACTACATTGTCAACTAATAAGATGTTACATTTAGGGGGTGTTTGTTTAAGTTTATTTGTCGTTTATGAGCTTATTTGTTTTTCGGCATATTTTGAGACTTGTGGGCTTATATAAGTGATTAAGTGTCATATGATATGATAAACTCATAAGCCCATAATCTCAAAATAAGCTAGGAAATTGAGGCTTATGAGATATGAGCTGAAATCACGTAAGCTCATAAGCCTACATATAAGCTTAAACAAACACCCCCTTACTTTTTAGAATTTTTTGACTTGTTAAAATAAAATTTGGAAGTTAGACACGTATTTGAAACATACTAATGTGGACACTTGTTATGAGACGTGGAGGTAGTTCATTTAATTATTACTTTCTTCATCCCATAATAAGCCTTGACTGTAGCACAGAGTTTTATAGGAACGCAATTATTACACATTTTAACTAATAAAATGTTCTCTCTACTTTGATTTGTTAAAATTTGAAAGTTGACAGTTATTACCAGACAAACTAAAGAAATTGACATAGTTTTAGAAAAGTGCAATTAGTGTATTCCATTGTAAAACAATAAGAAATGAGAGTCTTAGAAAAGTGCATTTGGTTAAAATTTGGAAGTTAGACACTTACTTTGTGATGTACTAAAAAAGTAAGGTGGATACTTACTATGGGATGCGGATGTAGTAATTTATTAATATTGAAGAGATAGGACTGGAAAGGTAAAAGGATGTTTGGAATTTGGTGATTTGTTACAGGTGTTGAAAGGCGGAGAATCTACGATATCGTGAACATATTGGAAAGTGTTGGGGTAAGGTGGTTCGTTATTTGAGAATTTGGGTGTTTATAGGTGATTTGGGGTTTGTTAAGTTTGTTTTTGTGATTTTTAGGTTTTGACTAAGAAAGCGAAAAATCAGTATAATTGGAAGGGGTTTCGTGCAATTCCACATGCTTTAGAGCAGCTGAAGGTTTGTTTGTTTTGTCTTAATAACTTTTTGTTGGTATGACTTGTTAACACTGAAAAGTGATATATGTGTATATTTACTTGTAGAAACAAGCCTTTAACCAGAATCCTAAAGACTTGCAGATTTGCAGCTACGTGAATGTAAGCTCTTGTGTTTTTATTCGACTTTTTTGTGTATGAAGTATTTAGTGCATGTTATAGGAAATTAGGAACTTTTGGAACTTGTTGGATGATGGTATAATACGGTAAGATAAAAAACAACTGCTGTTTAGGTAGAAATGGTGCTAACTGTAGATTATGATGGTGGTTTTGTATAATTTACTTTGAAGACGGGAATTGTTTCACCAGGTTTCAAACGAGAATGATTCTCGTGGACCTTCTAATTCGTACAACTCAAACACTGACGGGCATACCAAATCATCTGGATCTTCTAAAAGTGGTAAGCGGAGTTTGTTTTGAGTTCTATCTGTCGATTCAGTGTCTCAGTCATATACACCATGCTGCTTGCGTGTTTTCATGTTGCGAGTATCAAATACTGTAGTAAGTTTGCAACGGGTTTATATTTTTCGTCTCAGAAAATAACAGGAAAGAAAAATCACTAGGACTTCTGACACAGAATTTCATCAAGCTGTTCATTACTTCTCATGTGAGTAAACCTGCCTGTAAAAGTTGACATTTGTAATTTGCGAAATAGATTATTTTTCGTCAATTCAGACTACATGTAAACAAATGTTTATATCCTACAGGATGAGTTCATCTCGTTGGATACTGCTGCAACAGCATTGTTGGGCGATGTGCACGACCCTACAGCCATGAGAAGTAATTTCTTATCCTATTGTCCTTCAAGAAAAAGTAATTTCTCTTCCTAATTGATGTATTGATTTAGTTATGGTACATTGGGAAAGGATCAGTAGACTCGTATTAGACCCAATTAAAATGTGGCTTAATGCTGAGATGGGAAGTAATCAAACTTCCCATTATCTTTAAGCTATTTGCTTTGTTGTTAAAGACGGCACAAACCCCAGACTTAGACTGAGATTCTGTTTATGCAGCAAAAGTCAGGCGTTTATATGATATTGCAAACGTCTTTCAGTCCATGGATCTCCTTGAGAAGGTAACTTCTACTGTAAAAATATTCACTGGTTATTTATGCAAGCTGTTGTATCTAAATGGTTCTCTGCCTGTACACTATAGACACGTCATCCTGAAAATGGGAAACCAGCGTTCAGATGGTTGGGAGTTAAGGGACACCCGAATACTAAATCCCTAGCTTTAGATACAAGCAACTCAAAAAGGAGAGCTTTTGGAACAGATATTACAAACTATACTGATTCAAAAAGATACCGGATGGATTCTTCTTCAGATTTTAGTTCGAAAGGCGTGACAGTGGCAATGCATAGAAATATTGATTGCGTGAAGTTTGAATATGATGAGAACAATACTATACTGCAGCAGCCTCAACGCAACTCAAAGGAATTTGTCTTTGGCCCGTTCACGCCTGCCACTGCACACAGGGCAGGAACCTCTGGAAACAAAAGGTTAACCCAGACTCAGGACTGGGAAAACTTAGCTGATACTTATCGACCCCAATATCGCAATAAAGGTACATTTGTGAATCTTAGTGGTGGCAAATTTGGGGGGTTTGGTGGGTTGGTAACAGACTAACAGGTCAAAACTGGTTGGATCAAGTTGACCGGAAGCACTATCTGAATAATTATTATTATTTTTTATATGGTTATAAAAGTTAGTATATTATTTCAATCAGCATCCGATATACGGAAAATTTGATTTAGGAGGTTCTATGAATTAAAAATACACTTTGACTTTTAATCCGTTCGACCCATTTTGCTGGTTTTATTTTACTTTTGTTGTTCCTGTTAGAGGTAAAACATAATTTAAACTCAACCCATAAATGTGTCAAAGTTGCCACATTAAATGAATCTTATTATCCTCCTTACCTGCTTCTAAGTGGACATAAATTGATACAATATGTTGGGTTTAAAATTTGACAGCTCTAAATGACGTTTTTGGGCACTATGTGGAAGCCTGGAAATCATGGTATGTTGAAGCAGACGATAAGAAGGAGGTAAAACTGGTCTCCTGAATCTTGTATCACATTCGTAACAAACATTAGGCTATTTGGCATTGAAGAAAGATGAGTACTAGTGAGTTGTAGCTTTGTATTTGGTGCATATCTTCTTAATGCACCAGTTTAGCTTTAGGATACTTACCATAGCCTTTGGTACAGTGCATTTTAGTAATATGGTTAGCCATGTAACCTCTTTAGTTGAGCATTCTTTTATCCGTTAGAATTCATGACATTCAGAATTTCATTACTGTTTCCTGATACTAGAAAATGAGTGTTTAGTTTGTTTCGGCCTTTCAGCATCTTCCATTTCTATTGGTTCTAGTTATATATGTATGTGTCTGTGTTATGGTATAATGTGTATGATTCTTGAGAATGCATTGATTCAAGATGGTATTGATTCTTTAGTTATAAGAGTAAAGGAAAAGCTCAAGTCTGAAGAAAAGACGGAGAATCCGAAAAAGTTATTTTGGGGGTCTTTTTGTGTTGGAAATAAAATGTAAAGTTTTGATCATTGTACCTTGTGTACTATAGAGCTTGAGAAAAATGGAAATTTAGCTAAGCTTCTAAATATCAACTTGTTGATTTGGATGTGAGAGTTTACAAATCTTTTAATTATAGAAAAAGGTTTATATAATTAAGGCAAATACCTTTATGCAAATTTTAAATAAGGGGTGTGTCGCTCGAAATAAATGGTAGGACACCAGGTCTTTTTGTGACTCTCATTGGTCAGAACTATGAAGCATTATCTGAATAATAATAATTATTTTTTATATGGTTATAAAAGTTAGTATATTATTTCAATCAGCATCCGATATACGGAAAATTTGATTTAGGAGGTTCTATGAATTAAAAATACACTTTGACTTTTAATCCGTTCGACCCATTTTGCTGGTTTTATTTTACTTTTGTTGTTCCTGTTAGAGGTAAAACATAATTTAAACTCAACCCATAAATGTGTCAAAGTTGCCACATTAAATGAATCTTATTACCCTCCTTACCTGCTTCTAAGTGGACATAAATTGATACAATATGTTGGGTTTAAAATTTGACAGCTCTAAATGACGTTTTTGGGCACTATGTGGAAGCCTGGAAATCATGGTATGTTGAAGCAGACGAGAAGAAGGAGGTAAAACTGGTCTCCTGAATCTTGTATCACATTCGTAACAAACATTAGGCTATTTGGCATTGAAGAAAGATAAGTACTAGTGAGTTGTAGCTTTGTATTTGGTGCATATCTTCTTAATGCACCAATTTAGCTTTAGGATACTTACCATAGCCTTTGGTACAGTGCATTTTAGTAATGTGGTTAGCTGTGTAACCTCCTTAGTTGAGCGAGCATTCTTTTATCCATTAGAATTCATGACATTCAGAATTTTATTACTGTTTCCTGATACTAGAAAATGAGTGTTAAGTTTGTTTCGGCCTTTCAGCATCTTCCATTTCCATTGGTTCTAGTTATACATGTATGCGCCTGTGTTATGCTATAATGTGTAGGTGATTCTTGAGAATACAATCGATGCATTGATTCAAGATGGTATCGATTATTTAGTTTTAAGAGTAAAGAAAGCGAAAAAAAGAAAAAAGAAAAAGTTATTTTAGTTATTTTGAGGGTCTTTTTTGTGTTGGAAATAAAATGTTATGGTTTTGATCATTGTATCTTGTGTAGTATAGAGCTTGAGAAAATGGAAATTTAGCTAAGCTTCTAAATTAAACTCTAGATCAACTTGTTGATTTGGATGTGAGAGTTTATAAATCTGTTGATTATAGAAAAAGGTTTGTTTTGAATAAAATAACTAAGGCAAATACCTTTATGCAAATATAAAATAATTAAGGGGTGTGTCGCTCGAAATAAATGGTAGGACACCAGGTCTTTTTGTGACTCTCATTGGTCAGAAGTCAGAACTAGTGGTTCCTTTTATTTTATTTTTTTGGCTCATCTTATTTTATGCTAAATAGGGGGAATATTTTATTTGTACTCGTTGTCTGATTTACTGGAAATTTATTCAAAAAGGAATGCACGTTAGCAAATTTATTTAAAATTCGACTGTCCTATATCAAAATATTATACTAATTTGTCATGTGCATTTGAGATACCAAATGGCAAATTGAACTCGTCATCTTTCTAGTCTTTACAATGCCTGATTCAGATTAGTAAGAATATTTAATTGAGGATTGAGTGTCTTCTAATAAAACCTTCTAATAAAACTAAGCCAAGAAAACTAGTGCACCCGACATTAAATTATTAGACTAAACAAGTAATATAGTTTTTTTTTTAGTGTAGTTATTTGAGGCAACCAAAGGAAAATTGCGTTGCATTTCTTTAAATCACAAGGGACAACCTTTGATTTATTTTTTTTTTTTTTGAACTTATACTCGTTGTCTGATTTACAGAAAATTTATTAAAAAAACGGAACGCACGTTAGCAAATTTATTTAAAATTAGAACTGGCCCATAGCAAAATATTAGTATACTAATTTGTCATGTGCATTTGAGATACCAAATTGAACTCGTCATCTTAAGTCTTTGCTTTTTTTATGATACTTTATTAAAACAAATATAATGTCTGATTCAATACGAATATTTAATTAAGGACTGAATGTCATTTTGTAAAAACTAAGCCAAGAAAACTAGTGCATCCCACATAAATTTATTAGACTAAACAAGTATAGCAAGAAGAACATGAGATCGTTGGAACATTCAAAGAAAATGTGAGCGGCGGATTTCACGTTTGCAAGAAGAACATGAGATCGTTGGAATATCAATTCCGCGAGCCGAGAGATTTAATCGATGAGGCAACCGATTAAAGACAGTCTCCACAGAAAAATATTAACTTTACGCGAGAGAGTTTTATCCCAAGTAGTCGAAGGCACCAAGGAAGGGAGAATCAGAGTCGATGAGAAGACGGGTTTCCCCGACAGAAAAGACGACATCATTTACCATCGACCAAACACAAGTCTTCGACTACATTAGTATCAACATGACTTATTTCTAGAAGTAAGTCTCTCAAATAGGCCATGCTACGAACTCCAATATCGGCCCTAGAACAATTCCAAATCCATTGCCCGTTAACAATACGATCAATGATTAAACAATCTTTATCTTGCTCCAATCTAGGGGTGAGCAAAACCGCCCGAGTCCCGACAACCGACCCGATCCCGACATAAACCGATAGTCCCGAAACCGAATAATAGCTTCTCGGGTCGGGAGTCGGGATAAATTTTTAGCATTTTCGAGATTCGGGACGGGTCGGGACGGGCCAAAAACCGACAAAATACAAGCAAAAACCGACTACTTTCGGGACGGGTCGGGATCGGGACGGGACGGGCCAAAAAACCGACTACTTTCGGGTCGGTATTCGGTTTACGATTTAGGTGACTTTCGGGATCGGGATTAGACGGGACGGGACGGGTCGGGTCGGGATCCGGCCCGATGCTCAGCCCTACTCCAATCTATAAAGCCTATTATACCGAATATGAAGAGGAGAATCACCAATCCACATGCCATGTTTAATTGTACCGAATATGAAGTTTTCTATAAAGCCTATTATACCGAATAAACTATTACCTTGGATATGGTTTGCTAAGAACGAATCTATAAAGCCGTGTCAATAAATTCGTTCTTAGCAAACCATATTCAAGGTTAATAAACATATCATGTTAAAGATTGTTTGATTCTAAAGTTATGCTTTAACTAGAGGCAATAATTCAAGTTAAGAACGAAATTATTGACACGGTTAATAAACATGTCATGTTTCAATGGTGGCCTTAACTTGACAACCTGATTATGTCACTCCTAATCCGACTCACACCGTTTGTTTTAGAGGGTGCTTGTCTAAGCTTATTTGCTGGCTTACGAGCTTATGCCATTTCGTCTTATATTTCATAAGCCCTAATAGTCTGGCTTATTTTAAGACTTATGAGCTTAATAAGTTATTACATCGGCTGTGTTTGGATAGAGGCTTATGAGGGCTTATAGGGGCTCTTGAACTTATAAAATAAGCTAGCTTATAAAATAAGCTTCGTTTATCACATAATTTTATGAAAGCTTTTATAAGATATAAGCCTCCATAAGCCCAAGCCAAATAAAACAAGCTTTTAAAAATGAGTAGGGCTTATAGTTAGCAAAATTTGACAAATACCCTTAAATTAACACGCAAAAACTTAAAACATATATGAATTTCTTTGTATCTTTGTGTGATTTTATAATAGTAAACTCAAGTCCAACTAATTATTCAAACAATTTTATGTAAATATAAACTTTAGTTACAACCTTAGCTCATTTTGCGAAACACACCCATCATATAATAATCATAATAAGCTTATATAATCAGTATCAACATAAGGCAAAACTATGATATCTATACTACTTATATAGAGTTTATGTCTTTCTTGAAATTTTGAATTTTGAAACTTCAATTAATGTAATTTGCCTAAATTACCTATAAGTACCCCTTAAACGTGACAATTTTTAAAAACTTGGCAACTTAAATTATCTCTTTTCTTGATTAATTCTAAACTTGAAAACTTTTTAACCATATACTATATTAATTTTAAAACATACGCTTTGTCTTAAAAAAAACACGATTTGCATCCATGATCGAAGCAGATCACAATTTCCGAAATATAATTATTTGCCGCTATAAACCCCGATCTAAAAACAATAAAACTTAAACAAACAGCCACTTGAGCAATGGCAAATCTGTAAAAAAAACACATTTCCAAGGCCAACAACACCCATCCACAACAAAACAAAAACAAACAGAAAGAGATTAGTTGTGAACGATAGAGAACAATTCCAAGCTCCGCCCATAACCACCATTAATGGCGGCAGCTTCTTCACCTTTCATCCTCTCCAAATTCACCAATCTCACACACTCACACACACAAACACACACACAGCTCCGNCAATTTGTAATTCAGATATGTAAATCTTTATGTACCTTTTCGTGAGCCCTTGTGTACTTATGGTGTGCTTAACTTGTGCCCTAAGGCACAAGTTAGAAAAACCTTTTATATAAAGTTATAAACACCCTATAAATTAATTATCTACTCTATATCAACTTTTTAATACTTTTGAACAATTAAATCATCAATTCTTATAGAATAGACCACTTGTGTGTGAATATTTGCCATAGAATAAAATTACCTGAAGAATAGTAAATGTGTTTATGAATTTATTAAAATTACTTTACGATACCTATGAAATCAGCAATGTCTCATAATTTTCCTTTTGTGTCGATTTTTGGTGATTTTTGTCGATGCTAGCGTTATAGAAGTTGAGAAAGAACGTCATTCGTCACCTTTTTATTAAGTAAGGAAAAAATGGTATGTCACATTGTTATCGGGGTAGAACTAGATATGAAGCGTCTTATCAAAGGGCGTGTGTCCCAATGGTATCCCATGTTGTGTGAGAAAGCTCCCCGAGATAGATTTGTGATGTAAATGTTGTGAGATAGTTAAATTGCCGTTCTAAAATTCTCTTAATTACATGAAAATCGACAAGAACTTAATACGAAAATAACAATTATAAGTTGAGTGTAAACATATTATGAATATTCAAGTCAATATTGGATTTATAGACACGATTAGAACAAGGAATGGACTTAAAGTGAGTGAAAACCGGAAGGAGGAGACAGAGGTCTGTAAACATATTATGAATATTTACGTCAATATTAGATTTATAGACACGATTACTAAACATGTCATGTTTCATTAATGGTGGCACTAACTTGACAACCAGAATTGGTCAGAATTCGACTCACACCTATCCGACTAACCCATGTAGTTTAAGAGAGTAATTATTTAAGTTTATTTATTGGCTTATGTCATTTCAGCTTACATTTCATAAGCCTTGATTTCTGACGTATATTCAGATTTATGTGTTTATATAAATTTATTACATCATAATAAACTTATATAAACTCATAAATCTCAAAATAACACAGGAAAAATAAAACATAAGCCGAAACACAGACGTAAGCTTCCAAGCCCACAAATCAGCTTAAACAAGAGAGGTGATTTACACAATTTTTTATTTTGATTAGGACACTTACCGTACAAGTATAAAGTGCATACTGAGTTATGCCCTAAAATAGAGTGTGCCAATCATCAAAATACCAGATAAGTAAAACAAAGAGCCACTTGAGCAATGGCAAATCTGTAAAAAAAACACATTTCCAAGGCCAACACCCACCCATCCACAACAAAACAAAAAAACAAACAGAAAAAGATTAGTTGTGAACGATACACAACAACATCAACAAAAAAATCCATCTTCAAGCTCCGCCCATATCCACCACCATTAATGGCGGCAGCTTCATCATCATCCACCATTTTCCTCCTCTCCAAATTCACACACTCACACACACAAACACACACACACCTCCGCCCCTCACCACCATCCATCTCCATCCCAACCTCCATCAAAAAACACCCACGTCATCTAACCATCGTAAGCTGCCTAATCTCCGGCGTAGACGGGGGAGGAGTATCCGATGACTTGTTATCATCAAGGAAAAGATCAGACCGTGAGTTTTCAGTAATAGCTAACATGTTGAAGAAAATTGAGCCTTTAGATACTTCCGTTATATCGAAAGGCGTATCGGATTCGTCGAAAGACTCCATGAAGCAAACTATTTCGACGATGTTGGGATTGCTTCCGTCTGATCAGTTTGATGTTATGGTTAGGGTTTCTAAAAGGCCTCTGCATCGGTTGCTTTCGTCGTCGTTGATTACGGGGTATAGTTTACGAGTTTTTTGAGTTGTTGAACGGTTAATTTGGTTGCGTAAAGTTTGTAAATGATGTATATGGTTTTAGCGTAGTTTAGAATTTGTTAGCGGTTTGTTTGTTTTGTAAAAGTGTTTGATAAGAGAGTTCGGTGATCGTAGAGTGCGTAAAATGACGTAAAACGGTAAAAGAAGCGTTTAAACAAAATAAAAAGCCAAACTCTTGTGGCCAAACAAGGATTGTATTGTATTCTAGATGCTAAGCGCTCCAAAATGCTTGTTAAGGTCAACATACTTAATATGATAAATCATGGCGATGTGCCAAGGCTATTTTGGTGATTTTACGGCGGAACTAAGAAACTAGGTTTTATACTATGGGGTATTGTAGCATAATTTTATAAACTTTGCCTTCATTCCGAAGGGCTTGTGTCCCAATGGTACCTCTTGTTGTGTGAGAAGTTCCTTAACCAAATGGTTGCGGGTTCAAGTCCTGCGTATGACATGTGAGATAGTTAGTTGCCGTTCAAAATAAAAATAAATAAATAAATAAGAAATAAACTTTGCCCTAATTCAATTATGTTATTGTTATTGTGTGTAAATTGATGTGTTGTAATTGATTTATGTTGTGTTAGGTATACGTTGTGGAATGCAGAGTATAGGATAATGTTAATGAGGAATTTTGAGATATCGCCAAGTGATGTGGAGAAGAAGGTGAATTGTGGTGAGGAGGGGGAGGTTTTGGAGGGAAAGGATGAGAGAAGTGAGTGTTTGTGTGATGGCGTGATGGTGGAGTGTTGTTCTTCGGAAGAATCGGAGAGGTTGAATATGCAAAATTGTTTGGGTGATTTGGGTTCTGAAGCTTTGAGTTACGTACAACAGTTGGAATCGGAGTTATCTGCAGCCAAGAAGGTGAGACATTGTTTGTGTAATATCTGTATTTTTAAATTCGTTTTACTTGTCTATAGCTCTGAACATGGAACACGTTCAGGTTTCTTATATTATTATTTGCTAGGCTTAGGCTGACTACTGCTGTTATGTTAATTGTTTGTTTAGCTTAGAGGTCTTAACTCCCTCTTGCAAAGGGATCATTCCAAGCATTTAAGCTATACAGTTGTTACTTGTTAGCAGTTCAATAATTTGGCAACATTATCATTGCAGAGCTTATCAAATCTTTTATATGCCATGTGATCTATCCTTAAATTTGTAGGGTTGTACAACTTTGTACCTGCAAATTGCCTTGTTGCGATTGCACTCTATAGCTGAAAAAGTGATCTGTCTTCCAGTTAACCCTTTCCATATTGAACAATTGCTTGATTAGTTCTGTGACCAGATTTCTTTACATGTAATGCCTTCTAGAAGCCCACAAGACTTGTGTTCACATAGCTGATGTATTTTTCACCTCTGTGCATATATGGTGCAAAAGAAGCTGTTTTGGTGTCGTTGGCTGAACCGAGGTCTCTGTTTCACGATTGAGTTGATTTCGTATCGTATTTTAGAAATTTGTGATCAAAATAAATATAAGGACTGTATTAACTATTCCTTGAAAGCTAGATAGTATGGCCCTTATGTAAATCCTCTTCAGGTGCACAAAGAAATTTAAAGGGACGTTGAAGCTGTGATTGCTGGGATAAAAGTAACTGCGCACTTTACTATTTTTAGCATGCCATTTATTAAGATCATCAGTCTGTTTATCATAGAGCATTAGCGCTTGAACCATATATTATGCTGATTTTTTGTTCCCCTTTCTTTCCAGGAACTGCATACTAGGAAACAGGAAAATATGCAAATTGAAAATACAAGAGAAAGTGACAATGATCTTTTGAAGTACTTGCGGTCATTGGATCCTGACATGGTAATTACCTAATTTCATCGTTTTGATAGTAGTCGTTCCTCCTCAAGCTTATTCCTGAAAACCTGTTCATTTATCTTTTTGAACAGGTGAATGAATTATCCAGACCGTCATCTCCGGAGGTAGAGGAGGTTATACGAGAACTTGTACAATGCACAGCTCGAAGGTTCTTCAAGGAAGAGACCATCTCTGACTTAACGGAAGATTCAGATGTGGGAAGCCAAGAAAACCACCCAAATGATAATGATGACTTCTGTGACACCATAGGGACTTCACGAGATTACCTAGCAAAGCTGCTCTTTTGGTTAGTGTTGTTTAATTTACCAGTTGTATTTGTACAATTTCCACGGTGTTCAGTACATTTCGATTAGAGATGGAAAATGGGTGGGTCGGGCTGTTGGATACTATGTCGATTTAAAACAAATAATATTTGTACTGGCCAGAACGGGTGGGGTGGGTTGAGCTTAAACACTTTTTGTCCAACTTCTAGTATATACAATTAGTTTCTAGGGATATGGTCAATTACAAAAACTGCATTTTTGCAATAAACATCTCATGTTTGATTTTTATGCTTTAAGAGGTTCAATGCATTAAATTACTTTTTGTGTGACTTTCGACCAACTTGACCAGTTCCCTTTTTAGCTAATTTTTCTATTTCACCTGTTTGACTCATCAAAGATGATACCTAACCCCAATTGACCTGTTCATAAGTAAATAGGTCAAAATTGCGCCTCTAGTTTCTGTAAGGGGCATGGTCTATGTTTTGGCTATTAAGACTTAATAAATAAATTTCGGTGTACAGGTGTATGCTATTGGGTCATCACTTGAGAGGTTTGGAGAACAGATTGCATCTGAGCTGTGCAGTGGGCTTGTTGTGATAAAACTAAAATAAGGTAGAAAGATGTATATGATTTTCCTTTTCATAATTTCCTGTCTATTGTTGGTACTTGTTCAAATTACAAGCAAGTCATGTTTCAATGCCATGTTCTTGATTGTAGTAAGCATATAATTGTATCACCATGTGAAACTCTAGAGGCCTGCAAAATGCAGATATAGTTGAACACCTCCTCCTATCAGTTACGACCATTACAGTTTACATGCTACATCAGGCTTTTATATCTGACAGTTAGATGTTGCTCAGTTAACCAAAACCCGGATCTCTTGCCCCTTAGGTGTACTATATTGGTCACTATATCTTAGAAGAAGGAACTTGTCTTCCAACATTGATGCATTTTTGGTAATTCACACCCTGAGACTTTTCTTATGCCTTGAAAGAATCTCTTAACTTTGTTGTGCCCAACTGAACGACTTTATGTTTGTTGTTGCTATTTATTGGTTTGCTTCCTAAAAGTTAAAGAACATTGCTTTGGAGCTCACCTGTGCTTTTATGCTCATTTCTATTGTTCTGTACATATATACAATACAATAGAATTTTTTAGGTCCACGATTAGGTCTATTTTTAGGTCCATGTATCATTTTTATGCCACATGTTTTTAGGTCCACGATTAGGTCTATTTTTAGGTCCATGTATCATTTCTCTTTTGGTTAATATATGTGGAGTGGTATAACAAATCACTGGTTTCATTAGAACAGTTATCTGTCATCTATCAACTTTTACAAACATTCATGAAACAACATTTGTTCCCTGTTTATAGACATTTTTAGTAATCTGTTGGATGTGATGTCGAAAGTATGGACAAGCGTATATGGGTAGTCATTTACGATTGTCATTGTTCTTGTTAGTGTGTAAAAAATTAAAAAGGAACATAAGGGTGCCCTAAGATTATCCACCATACATGAATCACTTGCAGCTGATCTTGCCCATGGCTTCTCTTTAATTATCCGAGGTGCCTACATCTACAACTACAGTCCATGTTCCTGCCTGGCCTATGATGTTTCTTTTGTTTACATGTGCTCAACCTCATCACCAAACACCAATAAAAACGGTGGTAGTGAACCCAACATTATTGAATGTGGTAGCGAACCCAACTTCACTACTTCCATACCCTCAACATCATTGAATGTGACAAATGAGTGGGTATGATATGTTAGGCAATAAATCAAAATGAATTCAGATAAAGCATGGGCAAATAATCTTTCCAGTTGCTCTTATATCTGGTTACTTTGATTTTGGCCCCTTAATAATATTCCCTTTTTTACATGGATTGGCTCCCCAGTAACCCATATTAAAGTAACAAGCCCTCCCAGGTTGAAATCTCTATCAAAATTTTGTTAATGACAGAAACCAGCTGTAAAATATTTATTAGTATGTACATGTCGCAATCCAGTGCCGAAACAATCCATAGCTTTGTTTATCTCACTAACAATAATGACTTGAGAGTCCCTATCAACCATTCATTTCACACTGAGTCAAGAATGCCAGCCAGTTTAGCAAGTTGGTGGACTTTAAAGAGCTATACACATTGTGATATTGCAAGCCTGTGATGGAAAGTGTACGGCATGAAACCGAGAGGCTGCTCTTAAACCATACGGGTCATTTTTAACCAGAAGCCCTAAATGGATCCGAACCAGTCAACTTTTAGAATCATTTTAGTTTGTACTTAACTTCTGCATTCAAGTTAAAGTTATTAGATGGAAACCAATAGGTCTTTGGCTTAGTGGTAACTGCGAGATGGTAATGTCTCTCTAATTAAAAGGTTGTAGGTTCAAGCCTCACTAATACGAAAGTGAGATAGTTGTGGTTATGTGATGACATATATTAGAGTTGCATGTGTGTGTTTGCTTTTAGAATAAAAGTTATTTGATGGAAGCATGCACTTTGATGAGTACCCGGCCACCCAATATTGACCACCATAAAGATGACGATTTGAAAGGAACCCCATAGAAATTATTGATTAATTACGGCCAGTTATAGGAAAAGTTCTATGGACTTACCTAAAACAAATGTACAAAAGTCATCCCACCTTTTTTCTTGAATAATTTAAGATTCTTGGATCTTTTAAGACGTAACAAAAATGTGTTTTGAAGGACTTGATCATGTAGAAACCCACAATTATGTAAACTTTTAGAGATTGAGGAGTTGATCCTGAAAAACAAAGTCCATGAAGACAGATGTCAAATTACACTGTCTAATTAATGTATAGACAGATGTTAAATACTGGCCTATGATTTTTCTAAGGACAAGGACAGATTTTTTTTTTTACCTGGAACCTCCATTTTCTTCAGAGCTTTTAAGGATTGAGGGTTCAACTTCGGGAAACTATAGTAATTAGCATCACACGAGATATTAAAACATTACAAAATTAAATAAAAATAAAAAAAGTGAGACTTCGGCTGCGACCACTCAATACCACTTCTCACCACAAAGGCAACATGCAGAAAATCATTGCATGGCCTGCACTCGAGCAACTTCGAGACAAGTTTAACAAGTTTTTAACATGAACAGGTCTCAATTCGAACTGAAAGCAGGCCAGTTTAAATTGGTCTCTAAAGAAGGGGTGGGACGAATTCTAGACGCACAGTAATTAGTTTTAGGTGATGGCCACAACTTACACCACACTTGTTAAAATTGTTTTCATCTATAAAACCCAACAACATATTCCTAGAACCAAATCAGACTTGCTCAAACATTTGTATCAGTCTTTTTCCAGATGACTTAGAAAATAAAGTCAGCTTACAGATGAATGGTAAATAGAGGAAGCCAGTGAAATCTCAATTTACAAGCTACCTTTAACGTTCAATATTCAGTAAATAAAAAACTAGTAAGCTAAATTCTGTACAGATCATGAATATCCCTGCGTACAAGAGCTTCTTAAGATTCACGGAGTCGGCTAACCACAACGAATTCGAAAAATATCCTTCTATTTAAAATCCTAGTGTTACAGACAACATTTGAACCGTGTTGGAAAACATTGAACACATTTAAATTGATTACATACTTTCTATTTACACATCTGACCCCAATGTAAATATAAATTTCACATACACTTGTTTACATTACCCCGAGACATTCTCTTTTTTGTTAACTACCAAGAGACCACAACCATGAGTCGGGGAGCAGTTATTCTGGGCTAAAATTCTACAAGAAAGAACAATAATACCATGGTTACGGTTTTTTATTAGAAATAATTTTTATTAGAAATAATCTTCATTCAATCTGGTAATGGATATTAGATGGGGTACCTTGAACTACTGACTAGTTATTTTATTAAACTGAGGCTGACGTGGCTGCTAATAGGAATCTATTAAACCGTTCTATTTTTGCTTGGTTATGTGATGATGATGATGATACGTCTCCTGAGACCTTTCTTCTTTTTCTTCTCACACGGAAGAAGTAATCTTCTGTATCGAGAACATAAGATATCTGCTTGCACTCAAATAATTAGATAGCAGAAACAATTTACCAAGACGATGCAAATCAGTCAATCTAGGTTGAATTAAACGTAAAATCTTGATTCTGCAAAAAACAAGTTTCAAACGATGCTCCTAACGACAAAACCAAGAGATATGGTACATCACTTAGATAAATTTAGAGACGTTATAATTTTCCTATGCTGATAGTATAGAAGATGCATGTTTACCTTTGATGAGCTACAAGACATCTTATACTCCAACCCGTTCACCGCGTGAGCATTTTCCATGGCAGCTGATGTAGCAGAAGATTCATCCATATTTCGAAATTGACATTTATTTCTGCACAAACATTAAAATAAGCATATCACCTTCTCAAATAACTTCATATAGTTATACCTAAGAATGCCAACTTTTATGAACAAAAATAATTTATTCATACCTCAGCATGAAAATGCCAGATTGCTTTCTTGCAGGTACAATCGAAAGAAAATCATTATGTAGGTAAGATGCAAAATTAGGATCTACAGAAACTGCAACCACTTCAGGCTTTTCATTCCCATCATCCATCAGCTGAATGGTCAGACGACATGGAACAGACGACTGCAAAATGCAAGAATTATAAATAAAAATAAACTACTGGCTTACTTGCCAATTTTAAGAAAACAACAAATAAAGAAGAATAATAGAAGAAAACCTACACATTGAAATCTGTATATGTTCTCGTCATGAAGAAGAACATGCGCGTTTTCGTAGTAAACAGAATCAACAAATTTCTCGGGCTTTCTAGATTTTTCATACTCGTATAATTGAAGAAGTTTATTGTCCATCTCATCATCCACCACAGTCTGAAGCTGCATTCAGAAGAGAGTTATTAAAATTTAGAATAAAGATTAAAAACATGATGAAGAGATGTGACAAGAAATGTAGGTACCTGTTTGACGAGCTTATAGATCAACTTGTCCAAAGTAAATAACACATAAGACTGATTTCCTAAAATGGCTCGGCAATCATCTTCAAATTTCGCATTGTCAGCAGATCCGTCAAGTAAATTGTATAGAGCACTTAAAAATCTGCAGAGGACAATAATAACTTATTGAAGATCCATCAATATGTCTTAACATTCCGAGTAAAGGTGGAAATTTGATCCATTTACTAAAGAGTGGGTGGATCTGGGTTGTATTTTCTCTCAATCGAGTCAAATAAAAAAGAATGGTAAACAGGAATCATGTCAAATGAGCAATAATCACCTGGAGTACAGAACAGGAGGGCTAGTGTCCTTGGAAGTTCGACACTTCATTTCAGCCGATGTCGAGTTGAGTTTAGCGGACAATAGCCTGTCGTATAACACCTGAACAAAGAAACAAAATAAAATTCATGAGACATAAAGAAATGAAATTCCCATCTTCAATAGAGAAATAAACGATCCCTGTGGTTTGCACAAAATCATGTTAAAAATTTTATACCAAAATGTGAAATACTATGCCATAGGGACCGATAGTGAAAGATGGCAAAATTGTCATTTAAAACAATTGCAACCAATATTCGCTCACACGGACCATTTATGCAAATAGTTTCTCAGACGGACGATTTCAGTGAATTTGAGCAAACCACAGGTTCGGTTTTTGTAATTAACTCTAAGAAAAAAAGAACTATATTCTTACTTGATGAAGCCTAAACAGGGTATAAAAGCTATCATTCCCATAAAACACATTCAAATCTTTTCTTTCACCGTCACATAAAGGCAAAGCTACATGTTTCGCCAAAGGTTTTGCAGTTACTAGAAACTGCTCTGCTGGCAGTAAAGGTGTTCCATCGATACCAACAAAATTAGCATCTTCTATCCCTTCAGCCTCTCCTTCACTTTCTGCTTTACCTTCTTCTTCATGATCATCTCTTGAGCAATCATCAGCTGCTGACTCACTGCCTGACACGTCAGCACCCTCAGAGACATTGACACTATCCTCATCATCAGCATGTGAACCATTGTTATCTCCATATGCAATGGGATTATTCTCATCAAAATCACCATTAGGTGACAACTCGCCCTCTTCTTTCTCCGTTTTGGAGGGTTTGGCTGAATCTTCAGTGTGACGTTTAACATTAGCTGCTTCGGATAAACTTCCATTTGTAGCCGTTCCAGTTCTTGGGAGTTCCCGATTCTATAGATTCAAATAAAAATGTTCAAATACAGAGGGCTGATAAAAGTACTAAAACACGATTAAGACATTAGTAAAGAGAGTAGGTACTGGAGTGGCAATTTGCACATGTAAAGAAACAGATTGGGTTGACTTGACCAGCCTTCTTGTAAACAATTAATGTATAAAATATGAGGAAAATGCATTATAAGGTGAATGAGATTAACTTCATGTGGGTGCAAACAAACTTCGTTTCCCCAAAAAATTAACCAGCAAAACTACATTTCCTTTTAAAATAAATAAAGATAAGTGGCTTTTGTGTATAGATATATATTTGATCTGATATTTTGTTCGCTATGTTAGTTTTACCCACTCGACAGATTCAGAGAAATATTACCCAAATCAAACCATTCTAAGTAAATGGGTAACTATTACAAAATAAGGGCCTTTAATACCAATATATCAAGTCATACCTGTGCTGATAAAACTTTGTCTATTTTAGACTTGGCTTCATGACCATCCTCGGTAGCGTTATTAGGTCTAGAAGTACTTGCTTCACGTCCTGAAAATAGAATTCCAAAATTACACTTGAATAGTTGAAAAGACCACAAACGTATATAAACATTTTGTTTACAAGGATCATAAATGACAAGAATACAAACCAGCCAAATCTCCAGTAATTTTGTTGACAGTAGCAACACCAAGAGCTGGAGCAGAATCTCTTTCTGGTTTAGAACCATCTTCCTTGGTCAACGCATCTCCATTGAGCAAGCTGTTCTTGCTTGAATCAACTTGATCGGGCAAAGTAGCTTGAGCACCATTACAAGCCGACTTTGAACCATCAGCATCTGGGCTTCCATTGATCTCGGGTGCGCTTGTGCCAGCAGTTTTGGCAACACCATGACTAGATGTCTCAGAATCTTCAGCACCGTCAGGGTTTTGAGGACTAGAAGGAGCACCCAACATTGGTTCCAAGAAGGCAGTCCATAACCTTAGAACTTTGTTTAATTGTTCCTTAGTTGTGCAGATTTCTTCACAAGAAAATTTAATAAGCTTCAACAAGTCTTCATGAATGTCCTTGTCAGTAAATTCAAACTCAAGATTTGGCACAATATGGTGTCGACTTCCGGCAGCAATACTCAATAGCAAATCATCATCTTTCTGGCTTTTTTCCTTTATTTCTTTGATTTCGGCCACCAAGGCTGCTCATAAAGACAAGAGAATGTTCTTTAAATATATACAAGAAAAGGTGAAAAATTCAGAATAATCCCAGATTTCAATATGCGAATCACCGAACCAGGCATCTGATGTTTTACTCTAACGTATTATGTCAAAGAAATAAGCTTTAAAGCAAGCGATTCAAACGGGTCAAAAGTCACCCAAAGTGTATTTCTAATGCACAAAATCTCTTAAATCATTTTATGTGATAAATTAGTTTATACTGATTAATTTAATTTCTCTAATCATATGACACATAAAATTTTGAAAAAACTTCTGGGCAGAAAGTGATTTGGAGCAACCCAATCCGGCCTGACTCGTCTTGGCCCATACAAAAAAAATACACATTTGACAGCTTACCTAGCCTTCTTGCCACCCAATTTTCCGACCTTTACAACTGAAAAATAATTAGGCTTAAAACAAAGGACCACTTACATTTTGTGCTCAGATTCTTTGAATCTTGTTGCTTGAAATAGAAGCTACGGTGGTCAAGTGATTTGTAATGGTTCTTGGCATATATTTCAGCCCAAACCTTGTTGAAATCTGATCGACACTTTGTCCAGTCCTCTTGTTTTTGTTTCAATCGTATCAATATAACAGGCAATGCAAGAGATGGGTTTCTCCGCAATATATCCATCACATCAAGACCATGATCACCATATAGACGTTCAATGCACCGTAAATCAAGAGCTACACATACCCATAAAATAGATTAAGTATATCAGAAACTTTACAGCACTTGTTAAACCTTTCAGCATTCTTTTAGTACGAAGCATTGGTAAAAGTTGCAGCTAATCACCTGTGAAATGCTCCTCAATTCGAATAGGAACATCTGTACTAATAGACTTGTTGTTAATGCTGTTCAATAAATCTTCAGCGCGTCTAGTAGTTGAATTTACGGACTCCAACAACATATCTAGCTCGAACCTAGTAGCATCATTGAAAAATTATGTATGGTTACTAATTCAGATATCTACTACTACCATGGATACGGACTAAAAAAGACATAAGATGATCATATTCATACGACCTGCGCTGATGTGTCATTAGACTGACTATTGCAACTAGAAGTCACAATAACTATTATTTCGAGTGTTTAGACTGAGTATTGCAACTTGAAGTCGCAATAATTATTGTATAGAGTTCCGCGATAAGTATAAATAAAATTACACACTGATCAGCTTTTAAAAACTGAATGAACATATTCTTCTACCATAAGAGCTGCAACAATGCTCACCATTTAAGGATAAACAAAATTACTTACCCCATTTTAACCTAACTCTAGGGACCTTTATTTTTAAAAACAAACGACTACTTATCTGCGTTTCATCATTTAAGTTTCCGTAATCATATCATTTTCTTTCATGTATCCTTTATTGACAAAAAGGCCGAGAGTTTACCTGTCATCCTCACATCTGAACAAGCTTTCTTCATACTGATTTCTACGCATATGTTTGAAGGAATAATCCTCACTACCAGAAGTTACAGATACCCAAAGATCATTAAGTACTTGAGAACCTAGCTCTGATCTCTGACTTACTGTTGGTATCGGATACTATGTAAAAGAAAAAAAATACACACGTTGTCAGGCACACAAATTAATTACTTGCCTACCTCCAAAAGGGCAGAAACAGAAAGACACTTACATCGTCAGGAAGAAGTCTGTAACTTGGTGTGCACCGCTGACAATTAGAGAGGTCAAGTTCTTGTATTGATTTCCCCCAATACTTCTCTTTGTACATATCCTCTTTGGCAGCATCAATTTCACGTCTATGGTCTCTTTCTTTCTCCTCATTCCTTGTTGATTTCGATGTATGCCCTTCATTCCATAAAGTTTCTGTCATGCAGCATAAATTTCAAAATTTGCTAAACAGGCAAGAGGGGAAAATGAACGAAAACAAATTACAGGCAAGTAGCACATACTTCTGTCCATTACACCAGCTAGGAATCCATCTGTAAAAAAGCCGTATTGATAAGAAAATGCTCTTACAATATTTATATATAACAGCAAGGGAGACAAATGTTTTCGGAAAGCTACCTATGTTTTCAGAATGCTCCAAAAATGCACTGAATCCTTCCATAAGGTCCGGGTGCTTTCCAAGTAAATCTGACACCTGAAAAAAATACAAAAATACAAAAAACAAAAAGTTAATTAATATGCAGTCAAATTTGTATCAGACTGACATCATAATGAACTGAAGATTCTCAACCATAAAAGTAGAGCCCTTCCCAAAAAACCGCTTACAAACATTAAAATAGAGGTTTCATAATAGTAAAAAATCATCAGAATGGTAGCCCAAGAGTATAGTCATGATAAAAAGAAGGGGTTTGAGAAAAATAGTAGTTCAAGGATGCCCAAAAGAGAAAATAAACTGTTCTTCAACATGCTATGCATTCCTTATGACCTTTAACAAATGTTTCTTATTAATTTATAGACAACTTTCTAAGCTTATAAATTAAAAGAGTTGATGATAGCCATTTTTTAGGGTAAGCATAAAATTACTAACCAAGCCCTGTAATTCTTTCCTTGTAATTATTTCAGTACTGTAGATATGTAGACACTTCAAGAATGCTTGGTAGTCTTCTTGATTGCGTAATCTATCCTTCACTTTCTCACAGAAAGCCAATTCTTTGCTGTACATACCTATATCAAACAAATGCCATAAGTTCATATTTAAACAAAAATATAATACAAAAGAAAATAACGCCAGCTGATACAAGATAAATATGTACTCACTTTTTAGGGCATCTTTGTCATCATATGGACCCAATCCAGAACGAACTCTATAATCTTCAACTTTGCGCGCAGATTTCCTTTTTTCAAGACGGAGCATGTCTCTATTAGTATCAATATCAGGATCTTTGAAATCCTGGTCACGTGTTCTTCTATCTTTGATCTCCTTTTTCCTCTGTTCCTTATGGAGTTTCACCATTGATTTATCATCGTCCATTTCAAGTTCAGCACTTGGGCCCCGCTCTCCGTGGGAAGGAATGATCCTATCTCTTCGGCCTCGCTATTAATACCAAATAGTTATTTAACCCCTTATATAAAATGTTATAAAGAAAATGGGAAAATTGCAGGAAAAGGCATGAAATTCTCTATAGTTTGCACTCATAAAAAGGCTCAAACTTTCATCAAAGTTTATTTAGGTAATCTTTAATGTTCATAAATTTTAAAATATCATTTCACTAAAATTGTCAAATATGGACAAATTTTCTGCAACATCATCATTTTAACCACATAACTAGGACAGATTACGATAAATACTTTTTCTTTGAAGCTTGAGGGTTTTCACCAAACAAAATGTAAGATGATTACCTTTTAATGAGTGCAAACAAAGACGGGAATACAATACAAGCAATGCTATTTTAATGCATCTTACCCAAAGAAAAATAATGAAAATAAGTTTAAGCTAATTACCTTATCCAATTGTGAGTGCCGGAGTGGGGCCATAGCCGAGCTTCGTTCATCATAACGGTTATATGACTGCCTGAGAAGTGAAGCATGATGTGCAGATGCAGCAGCAGAGGCATCTGGTAAAAATCTCGTGAACTCGTCAAGAAGATCTGGATGATTATCAAACAGTGTAGCAACCTGCAAAGATAAATAGGCATAAATATGTAGAATGTACAATTATAAATGTTTAAGTGTGTCATGAAATGTTTATAGATAAGCTAATAGAACTTCACCTCTTGGTAGACTTCATTAATACCCTTGTGTTCCTTCCTATACATGTTCAAGATGTCTAAAAATGACTTGTAGACATGATCATCATTTTGAAAACGTTTCTGCACGGGAGATGAACAAAATATAAGATTTTAAGAAAACCTATAATATTTTTCAATTTGACAAAATAAGAATATCATTATCACCTTTATTTTGTTTACAAAGCTAATAGCTTCTTCAAACTCTACGGTTTTTTTTGGCGGGGGCTCATCCTCCTCAATAACCGTAATTTCGTACCCTTTGGGCAAGAAAGTGTTAAAACCAAATATTAGATTATTGTGTCCTTTAAACAATTCTTTCACCCTTGCTATGACCCCCGTAGTATCGATTCTGCATAGGGTACATTATCAAATGAGTTGCATGTTTTTTATGGAAACTATAAAGGAACTATTATGTGCTAACCCTGATACCAAAATACATATACCTTTGAGCTTTGAAGTCTTTCATAACATCAAGAAACATGTCGTATTTTTCTCTCTGGTCTTGGAACATGTCCTTAACTTCCTTTAAATATGTTAAGGCGTCATTGGTAGTGAGTTTCTGTGCACTACTAGCACCGCCTCCACCTGCCCCTTCACCACCTCCTCCAGGAACTTGGGGCGGGCCATACCTTAAAAATGAAAACAAAAATCAATGTCGACCCATTTTATATATAACCTTATAGTACATCAGATAAATAAAATAAGCGCGAAGGTGAGACATGCAATTCTACTCCATAACTATTTTCAGTGATATTTGATTATTGGTCGTGCGTTTAAATTACTCCGTACTAGTTCAGATTCAAACTCACAACAGTCGGTTTTCAGGGTTTATGCAAACTAGGTATGAAGCTAAATATTCCAAGTCAAAATAATCAGATTTGGGTTCATAACGATCAGCGTACTTAAGGACATGGCTATCTGAGTAAGAGGGTATTTGGGACTACATTTTGGGGTATATTATCAGATTATTGTAATTGCGAAACGCAAATAATCATATAACACTGTTTGGCAAACCATTTCGGAAATAAAAAAGTGACTATCTGCATTTCCTTAGAGACAAACTCAGTTTCATAAAAGCATAATCTTTTATGAAAACGCAATCCCAAACACTCCTTAAAGGTGCGGGTGCGAGTGCATGTGGTTGGGGGCTAAACTGTGATTTTGAGCCTTCGACATTCTAACAACTACAAGCCCTAAGACCTACACACAAAAAAGTTCACCCTACTTACGGCAAGATTCAAAACGCCTCATTTCTAACTCGAAAGTCCAAATAACACATAAAGTAGACAGATTTATGACCTATCACCAGCATTTTAAGCTAAAAAGTCAAAATCACGCGATATTTTATCATCGAAAATAAAATATCAATCACCAAACTTTAAACAACCAAATTCCAAACTAACCCATCATAACCCAGATTCAAATTCACACAAACAAAATTTACATTAAAAAAAAAAAAACATACGATGATTCATTACGAAAAGGTCGCTTAATTTGTGAGTTACTAAATACATCATCTCGTAATCTCTTCATATCTGCAATTAACAACCAAAACTTATATATAATAATAAATAAATTCAACATATATATCTTTATATTATGTGCTAATTAAAAAATTATCAAAAGGCTGACCTGAAGAGTAATTAAACACAAATTGTAACAGATCTAAGCAACAGTTTTTAAAATTAAATTGAATTTAATAAAATCAAGAAATAAACAAGTTTGAGGAGAAAAAAGAAGAAATTTTGTGCATTGTTTGATTGTGTTATTGTGTTTGTGTGTCTAAATTTAAGTTACTTGACGCTATTTATATTTTATTTTTATGATTTTCTTTTTGTGTATTTTGATTTGTTGGGTTTCTAAATTTTGTTCCACGGGCTAATAAGTTTTTGGGCTTTTTATGGGGTTAAAAAATACTTTAGCATAATGTGTTTGAAATGATTACAAGAGTTAGTTACATAAATCGTCTTTGTGGTTTACACATTTTTTCATTTTTTGTCTTAAAACTTTAAAAATTACATCGGTAGTCTTTGTACCTGACATTTTGTAAAAAAGACCCGTCCTTTGCATATAACATAAAATAATCAAAATTTAATTGAAAACGTTGTAGCATACGATAATTCAAGGATCGTAACGTCAGAAGTAAGTCTGTTTGGTGAAGCATGTAAAACATTTGAAGATATAATTTTTTATTCTTTAGATTTCTCAGCTGGTGCTAAAGAAAGTTATTGGACTTTGTTTTATATAGATATGCGTATAGCTAAGTACGGTATGGGTAAAACACCACTAACATTCCCAATATTCTATGATTTCTTTTGTTTTGATACTTATTTTGAGAATGCTTTCAATTACAACCATCAATTAATTACAATAAATGCTCCTAATGTTTATCATCCTTAACAAAATAAAAAAAAAAAAAAAAAAAAAAAATCTTCAACATTGAATAAATACAATTACAACTGACGACCTTATTACGATTGTTATGATCTGAATTTCGTGTTGATTATAAGGTACCGATTCATATCTCCCGTTATTTTTTTTATTTTATCTATATGATTTTTGAAGCGAGATTTGGGTATTTATAATTTTTAGTTTAGAAAATTAATTGATTAACGGATTAATGATTCGGGAAAAATTTTAACACAAAGCCCTATGATTGATTTACTTTGGGATGAGTCGGGTTAGTTGATTTTAGGGTAATTGATAAATCGGTTTTCGACTTTTTCTTGTTGACATTTGAGGGGATATTTTAAAATAGACCATGGTAATATGCTACAAGATGATTTTGACCTTTATAAACTTATTTCGTATAAAAGGTTGCGGGTTCTTGGGAAACATGAAAGTTGGGTATGCGCTGTTCTTATATTTGGACTAATGCGGCGCATCTCTTTTACCCAATACGCCATATTACTTATATTTTATTAAATTTTTATACGATGATAAAATACGGCGCATTAAGTGTCCCAAATGCTTTGTATCCTCCTTTGCCTAAAACTTACTCTCGATGTGCCGCATTCACTCTATTCAATACGCCGCATCGATCCCTTTTACAGAATACCTTACTAACTTTTTGCTGTGATAGATGATTCTTCAATGCAGGTTCATGGTTTCTGGAAGACCTCCCGATAAAAGACTCGGATTTTTCCGAACACCTTCTGACTATGGAGGACTACATGAATATATAACAGGGGGCTATTGATAACGCTCAAAGTTAACATGTTTTTAGAAGCGTTATTAGTGTTTTTGTGTATGTTATTTGGTTATTTTTATATGCTTTTGCCACTAAATCGTATCAAAGTATGTTTGTGTAGCATATGTAGCCAAATGCAGGAAAAACGGAGAAAAAGTGAAGAAAATGAAGTATATACGATTACACGAAGATTCCCGAGTTCAAAGTCCAATCTGTTACGCATTTCATAAAGGAGAACCTAAGTTTTTGTCACTTCAAAGTTCCAAGTTCAGAGTTAATCAAGTTTGGATAGTGCATAAAGAACTACGCAAGAAAAGTCAAAGTCAAAAGCATGCAGTATCTACCATCCGATCGGTTGGACTATAACCGATCGGACAGCAGAAATGGCCAGATCCATCCGA